>OY744518.1:153509486-153719486 GCA_963556195.1 Sepiola atlantica | reverse complement strand
AGTATGTTATTAGATAGATGTTGGCGTAAGGAGGTGCCAGTATGTGTTAGTTGTATGTTAAGGTTTTCCTTATGTATTGCCTTGCGGATGGAGGTGGTGATCTTATCGTTGGAGAAAGGGAGTTTTAAGAAGCATGTGTTGGAGAGGGTACGGTGTCTACGTGTTTTGGGCTTATTTAGGTGGGCTATGGTGGGGGCGGGGTAGCCATTAGTTTGGAGGGTTTGGTGGAAGTTTTTAGTGTGTAATATTTTGTCAGCAGCAGAAGAGCATTTATTTTGTATTCGGGTGATTTCATTATGGGCATAACTTAATTTGGCTTTTGTGGGTAGGGCAGACTTATAGTCTATGAAAAGGTTTTTCCAGGCAGGTTTCCTATAGAAGTTAGTATGTATAGAGCCGTCTTCGGTGATGTTAAGGTTGAAATCAAGGAGAGAGAGTGAGCCGGACTCGTTGGGGTGTTCTATGGTGAATTGTATGTGGGGGTCGGTGTTGTTGAAGGTGTTGAATATTTGTGTGGCTTCGTCTTGAGAGGATGTAAGGATTAGAATGTCAGCTATATATCTGGAGAAGAATATATAGGAGAGGCAGGAGTTAAGTGCTCGTTGTTCTAACCGGTTCATGTAGGTGATGGCTAAGAGACCGGAAAGGCTAGAACCCATGAGGAGGCCGGAGATTTGTTTGAAAGTGTGCTGCTGAAAGGTAAAGTATGTGTTGTCGATGATGATGCATAAGAGATTGTGAATGTCAGTAGGTGTTAGTCCGAAGAGCTCTAGGTTGTCAGAGGAAGATATGTGGTCGGTAATGAGGTCTATGGCTGGGTGTGCGGGTATGGAGGTGTAGAGGGAGATTACGTCTAGGCTAAATATATAGTTGTTTGTTTGTAGTTGTTGGCGTTGGAGTGAGTGTAGTCTGCTAATTACTTGGTCGGAGCTACTGACATGTGCGGGGAAGGTGGAGAGTAGTGGTTTGAGTAGTTGAGAGAGAAGCCAAGAGATTTTATAGAGTGGTCCTTCAATACTAGAGACTATATGTCTAATTTGTGTGTGTGTGTTGGTCTTGTGTGTTTTAATGAGGTAGTAGAAGGTGGGAAGTCTGCTGTTTTTGGTGGTGAAATTAATTTTGTATTTTTTGGGGAGGTTACGCGTGAGACAGATTTGGGACCAGGTGTTGTTAATGGAATTTTGGACTAATGTGGCTGAAATGTTGGGGGCGGGGGTATATAGGTTGTTGGTGTTAAGGTGTTCGAGAGCGAGTGTGTTGTATGAGTATTGAGAGATGATACAGAATTCCTTACCTTTATCAGTGGGTAAGTAAACTAGGTTTTTATTTTTCAGGTTTTCTAGGGTAAGGCGTTGGGATCTGGTGATGTTAGGGGTGATGTAGGGTTGTTCTTGTTGGAGTATATCAAGGATCCTCTGTTTTAATCTAGAAAGCTTTTGATCAATTAGGTGGTTACTAGGTGGTGGGTGTAGTGGGTGGTCAAGCTGGTAGACAGGGAAGGAATTAGTAGCATTGGTTGTATTATTAGGGATGTCTTAAGTAGGTTGATTAAATGCTGTGAGCCATTTGAGGTGATAAGCTGTTCTACAGAATTGAGTCTCGATCTTCAGTTTTGTGTGGTCGTTTAGCTTTTGGGTGGTGATGAATTTGGGGCCAAGGCTGAGAAGCTCAGTCTCGGCAGTAGTAAGGGAGCCGGTGAGGTCAGTGACCATGGGGGGGGGGGGGCTAGAGGTGGTTGTTGGAGTTGTAGGTTCTGGTGATACTAGTGTTCTTGGTGATGTGAGGTTGAGAATATTTCTGGGAAAGCCAAGTGAATTTCCGTTTAAGTCGGTTTTTCTCGAGGTTGAAGCAATGGTGATAGGCCTCATTGACAGCCGTATATATATTGTGTGTCGATTGTTCTGTGGGTGTGGATAGTGAGGAGTTGATCTCCGTGATGGTGTTGATGAGTTGATGAAGTTTACAATGGAGGTATTGGATAATTTTCTTGATACAATAGTTATGTATGAATTTTCTGGCTGGGTAAAGTATGGGTAGGTGGAGGCAGGTGGGTAGGTGGATGTTTCGTATAGTGTTGGGTGTTATGTTGTGCTTGAGGCATCTTTTGAGGAAGCAGATCTGGCCGCTGGTTTTGGCATACTCTTAGAGAGTCAGAATAATTCTCTGGCGTATGCAAACTGTGTCTGGCTTAGATGAAGTGTTAGTAGAGAATGGTAGTTTGCTTGAAGCATTGCTGGGTATAGTAGTAGTAAGTTTTTGAAAGGCTGTGGGCAATGCAAGTTCCGGGTAAGATGCAAGTTGTAAGGAACAAAAAAAAAAACAATAAATCGAATACGAAATATGACTTACTATTTATTTTTCCTTTTTTTCTAAAATCTTACATAACAGCAAGAGTGTTTTTAGCTGTTCGTGTGATGTCCGGGTGATTAAAAATCACTATTTGATATTTCGGGAAAAGACATCCCTTTGTCAAAAATAATTAAACCAGAAGAAAAACTTTTTTCTTCTCCGACTGTGTACAGAATACTACAAAACAAAATGGCTAGTATATATAAATATATATATAAATATATATAAATATATATATATATATAAATATATATATATATATAAATATTTTTTAAAAAATATTTCACTCTTATCCGGGGGGGTGCTCATAATAAAACAAGTGTAACTTACTAACAAATAGATGGTGCTTTGTTAGATTGGGACCCACGCTAACTTTGACCCCGTCGTTAGGGTCAGGGGGGGGGGGAGTAGGGTTACCTATAAAATATTCTCCAGAAACACCACACAAAAAAATCAAACTCCTAACACCTCTCTAATAGACAGACCCCTTCTCCTACCCACGCACTCCAATAACACATCCATATGCAACACGCTTAACAAACTAGGCATTCCTACAGTACAAACCACATCTCAATCCATAAAACAAACTTTAAACACATCCAGACATTTCCAAAAAACACCCACATCCCATGCCGGCTTATATACTGTCCCTTGCAATGACTGCCATCAATTTTACGTGGGAGAAACACAACGTGAATTAAAGAAACGATTAAATGAACACAAAAGGGACATAAAAAAAAAAAAAAAAAAAAAAAACAACAACCCTCTTAGTGCACTTTTCTCTCATGCACTAGAACATGGTCATGCGTTCAAATTTGAACAAGCCAAAATCACTAAATATATCCACAACAAATCTCGGCGAAGATTATTAGAAACTGCCCTCATCACCGCCTCCACCACCATCAAGCAACGTAATGGTTTCTTTAACCTATCACCCTTAATAAGCAAGATCATCCTCACAGAACAAAGACTCTTGCCTGATCATGGTTAAACTTTTTTCATCTCCAACCTCTATAACACTCTCCCATTTACTTTTCCCTTTCTTTTTCTCCTTGAATCTTCATTTTCTCCTTACTTTTTCCTCACACTTTTAATACTGTAGTCCAAATAAACTTTCTCATGTTCCAAATATCTCAAATATTCCATACCCACCCTTTCAATCACCGCCCTCCTCCCCCCCCCAATCCTTCACTCATTGCTATCATTTTCCAAATATTTCAAATATTTCACACCCTATCACAACAAATCCTCCCTCTCCCCCACTCAACTATTTTCTCCCATACCCCTTCTTAAATTCCCTCATTTTCTCAAAACGCTCTCTAAGACCATAACTTTCGCCCATCCACCAAAATCACAGCCCCCCTTCCTCTCTACCCATCCTCCTTTCCCTGCATACACCCCCCATACACATAAGAGTACATAACACATCAAATATATTTGGATTTTATAACTTTAACAAATAAGTATGTTTTTGGCTTGATATATTTGACGTGTTATGTACTCTTATGTATTTTTGTATATATTTTTATATATTTTCAAAGTTTAATTTTATCACCTGCAGTAACGTCACTGCGGTAATGGTCCTCTGAGGAGAAGAATTATCTTTGAAAACTCATGAGTTAAGGACGTTGAGATACTTTGCCTGAACTTTGAACTCTAATAAAATTTGATTTGCACCTGATTTTATTATTTCATTTTATATTATGCTATATATATATATATATATATATATATATATATATATATATATATATATATATATATATGAGTGAGAGAGATAAATACATAAATAAGAAGGAAAAACCTGTCAAATAGTAGACCTGTATAAATATTTGATATTGAGCACTTTTTATAAGCCCTGTTGAAATTCTTTGAATTCCTTTATAGTGGATGTTTACTTTGCCTGGATTATATATATATATATATATATATATATATATATATATATATATATATATATATATATATATATATATATTACTCTAGAATTATACCCTTTTCTAGTGGGTTCATATGAATATTTATTTTCTGTATTTATTTGTTTACATTTTGCTAAACAGCCCACAACCGAATAATCTTGTAATTAATAAATGTCTGAAATTCGTCAATCTTCTTTCCAGAATTGTTGAATTCATAAATATTAGATTTCACTATGAACTAATTTTTTAATGTTGACAGGTTGTGGGCGGTTTGATCTTTTAAAAGACGCAACATAAAAAAAAAATATCTAACATCAGGAACTTCAAAAGAAAGTTAAAGGAGAAATCGATTACAAAATGATAATGATGATGATTATGTCATCGTCGTAGTAGTAGTAGCTGTAGTAATAATAATAGTAGTAGTAGTAGTAGTAGTAGTAGTAGTAGTAGTAGTAGTAGTAGTAGTAAGGGTAAAAAAAGTGTTCTGAGGATGACCTTCCCAGATGTGGCAGCAATATTTCATTTTAGGACGTATCTGACTTTTATATAGGTAAAGGATTGCATCAGGACTCAGGTATTTTCTGGAGCGGTAGAATGATCCAACCATTTTTCCAGCGACCTTAGCAAAAGATTTGGTGTAAGTCTTCCATTTCAGGTCTGGAGTGCGGTCTCGAGTGCTCCCATTCTGTGTTTCATATCTGTTAGATGTTTAGTATCAATTAATTTGCTTTCTTTTTCAGTGTGCCTAATATCAAACAGAATTTCTATGAACAGTTTATTTCCTTTGTGGAACACGTTGCCACAAGATCGCTTCCCGTAGGATTACAACATTGACCACTTTAAATCGATTTCTCAATAAACACTTGTTATAAATCGTCCTCATGAGTCACCAACTTTTATTTATTCCATTCATTATTTTCAATCCTCTCAAAATATTCAGCATCATTCAACTGCCAATCTATACATCTCATTAACCCTTATCCTCGAGTGTCTTTTCGCCTTTATAAGTGGTGACTCATCAGTAAAAAAGAAAGGAAAAAAGATCCTCTCCATGATTGATGCAAACGGCGGGGAGGTCAGCTAAAAAAGTGGGTTGCTACAATCAAATTAGACGTGGAGCCTATCTCTGTGTCGTGTTAGGGTTTTCCGCACTTGTCGTTAGAAAGAAAGAGTGACTGTTCTTTGCGCTCGATCACCGGGAATTCCTTGTATTCGTTCGAGAAGCTGTGAACTTGCTTAATCGAGCCGACGCAACCCCTTCCAGGTGATCGCTGCTGCAAGTACAAGTAATAATACCGAATGACTGCTGACAAATCGTATTTACACTTAACTCTAAAAACAAAAAACAAATTGCCCCTAGTAATACGTAACAATTTCACTATTCAATTACTTATCTTTGGGACGTTTTTTTTCTTCATTTATTGATCTGTTTCGTTTCCGCCATTATCGAAACTGCTAGACGAGATATTCCAATTTAATACGTATTCACATTTTCAAAATAATTATTGCATGAACTTAAATGTCATGGCTCTTTTGGAAACGAATTGAATGTCCCGTTTATTTGCAGGAGAGCAATTTAGTTCTTTTCACGGCAACAGGAAAGAATTCATTTCCTCTCGTTTTAGCTATCTAGTTTTACTATTTGCCATTTGAATTCTTCATTACGAAAACCAATCAATGAATAAGCAGACGAAATCTTATGCTCATATTTTAAATGAGCGGCACTTGAATGGCAGTCCATCCGTCGTCTACACAATTAAGTACTTTCATTGTATTTCATCCGGTGTAGCAACCACAATATATACATACACATACATCTCCACACACTTTTGTCCACAGGAGTTAAGCCGGTAAATCCTTACGGTGTTTATATAATAGTGCTCAATAATATACACAACTGTATATTTATTTGATATAAATCATTTTATTTATGGAAATATTTTTGGCTACACATTTGCAGACGTTTCAGTTCTAGCTGGGAATCAGCTGAACTTCGTCAGGGAACGTTATTAGTGTGAATACATCTTAATGCCAAGAACGTGCCCTGAAGCTGACTCTAGGCTAGAACTGAAATATGTCTGAAAATGTGTAGTAAAAAATGTGCGCATAAATAAAATGATTTATACCATATATATATATATTGAATAAAAATGTAAAGATAAATTATGTATCTTTAAATAATAATCTATCGTGATAATAGAAAGCTCAATATATTGGATAGAGCAATAAATTCAGAAAACGAATGATGAAAATAAAAGTTGTACAATTATAATATTTATTAAATCATCAGAAGTTCAAAAACCCTCATTGTTTTTAAACTTCTGATGATTTAATAAATATTGTAATTGTACAATTTTTATTTTCATCATTCATTTTCTGTATATATATATATATATATATATATGTGTGTGTGTGTGTGTTTTTGTGAGAAGCTCTGGCATTGGCTAATGGAAACATTAACCCGTAGCAGGGAATAACAAAGAATCTGATTCGTTAGCTAGCTAAACTAAACACCACGTGTATCTATAAAAACACCTTGTAACAGAAATTCTATGCATTTTAGCCTGACGATTCTCTATGGAGATCAAACGCCGAAGTCTCTATGTAGTTTAGTTGCCATTAAGCTTAATTTTAGCCTTTGCGAAGAATATTTAGACACTAAGAAAATGCAATAATTACACAAGTTTATTAAATTTCTGCCTCAAATGAAAAATTAATGGCTATCTTTTACAGTTACAACAAAATTCATACTAAAAATGTTACATCATCAGATGTCATTTATTAAACAGTATATGACTAAATACAGGCCAACATAGTACTTGCATATAACGTCTAGACGCACTTTGGAAACGATCGTACGGCAAATCATCGTTGTGTTTGAATTCTTGGAACTAATATAAATGATGTTCTTATTTTGTTGGTCTCAACTTATATATATATATATATATATATATATATATATATATATATATATATATATATTAGCTGTATTTGCCTAGCGTTGTTCGGGAGTCTTTATTAGCTTTATTCGCTCATCTTCCGTCTCTGTCTTTTCTTTTGATGAATATCTTGTAACAAATGTGTGTGTGAAAAAATTATGGGAGTCATGTTACTATAGCAGTTTATCGACTTGTGCAAACTTGTTTTTTAACCCTTTTAAAAGCGTTAGTATGTTTATTAAAAAGTAAAAGAAAAACTTTCATTATTGTTTTGCTCATCCTTCCGCTCTTTCTTTACTCTCAAATAGTTTCTTTTAACATGCATGCGTGGATGTATGTATGTATGTATGTATGTATGTATGTATGTATGTATGTATGTATGTATGTATGTGAATAATTTACAGGATTCATGTTGCTATAGTAGTGTAGCAGTTTTGACAATGCCTTTTAAAAGCGATAATGTATTTATTAAGAAGTAATTAAAAATCAAAACCAATGCAATATAATTTGTATGATTTGTATTATTCAAACTAGTGTTCTCATCTTGGATATTATTCTCACAACGCTTCGACGGATGTACCCTCCGACCTTCTTCAGGTGCGTCGTGTCGAACCCGGAAATCTTTATGTCGAACTCGTGAACCTGTATGAAATTTCGAACAGAACCCTTTATTTATTCCGCAGGGGCAGCTTGCTCTCGTTCCGTAAGCCATGGCCGGGTAGAAGTATTATGTAATTCGTAATTGTATTTTTAGCATCGCCCGTACTGAGGATTGAACCTTAAACCTCCACTTAGAACTCATTATAATCTGGTACTTTTATCGGTTGCAGTAGTCTAAATAATCCATCAATCCTCATCTAAAAATTCCGAAACATAGTACAGTAGAAATTATTTTATTTTATTTTAACCGCTTTGAACACTAAATAAAACATTTTCCGTTAAGTGCAAAAAATTGCAGTAATCTTTAAGTTTTCAATAAAAAAAGAAGAAAAGATTCCAACAATTCGTTAATTTTAGGATTTTTCATGATGTTTTTTTTAAAGAAATGATGGTTAGTGTGAGTTCACATTTGAAAATGAGAACTTTAGCTCATTTTTTACATCTGTTTTTATACTAAAGCTGAGTTAATCAACGTTTATTTCCTAAAATCATTTTCCTATGACTCGCAAGAACAAAAGGTGGACAATGTCTATAGTATCTATTGAATGGATATGCAACAGAAAAGATACGCGTACATTGGAATAAATACTTCCTCATCTAAAAGAACGTTTGTTGTGCCTGTTTTATCACATTCAGTTTAATGGAAGATGAATCCATTGATAAACAAGAGAAAAGAAATGTGAACTTTCTTCATTCAGTAAAAGTTGCTTAACCTTCTTCTTATTAATGCCATCGTAAATGATAAGGATCTCCACGCGTAAGCATACCTTTCCTATTCCACGTGCCTCAACTGACTGCAATAAATGATATTATGGTTTTCTTAACGTTTATAATGACAAGTTTATCTCTTCTATTGTTTAACTGGCTGCAAATGCTAATTCATATCTTTATTCAATTTTTTCTAAATCTATTATTAATGGAGATTTTGGTATATGTCTGTCTGAAGCCGAACTATACTATTACTTCTTTTAATGTACTATTGTTCTATCCTTTAATGCTCAATTTTGTTTACTATACTATTACAGACTAATGTACTATCTTTTAATACTAAATTCGTTTGGGGGTAGTATCAGTTCTGTTGTCATAGTACAATTCTCCCAGACATATCTCCTCCTTTTGGAGGGTAATATCTGTTTTTTTTGTCACGAGACCATCCTTCCAGGCATTACCTCCTTCATTTTTTGGGGGAGGGGTAGTGTAGTATGTGTTCTGTTGTCATGAGACAATTCTCACAGGCATTACCTTCTCTAATTTGGGGAAATGGGTGGGTAGTGTTCGTTCGTCCTGATACCATCCTCCCCGGCATTACCTCCTCCTTTGGGCGCAGTGTAGTAAATATATTCGTTCATCATAATACCATCCTCCCAGACTAGCAAATATTTGATAAGCTTCAATAAAATACAAAACTTAAACTGAATTTACTGCATTTATTTATTTGTTAGTTTTTATGCCGCTAAGAGCATCTCTATTTTTAATGATTTTCTCAATTCAGCCCTTAAAAGGGGATTGCAGAGAGGGACAGTCACTTGCACTATTAATACAATATAAATATGCAAAAAAATTCAGTTAAATATTTCATCCGATAGTAACTAAAAATTATTTCTTAATTTGCTAGTACAAATAAAAGTATTTCTTTATTCATTGTATCTAACTGGGTTGCTTAACTTCATGGATAGTTGAGTGATATTGGGCTTGGTCATTACTAAAATAAGTGACCATTTCGGAATATGCAGGTTGCTTAACTTCATGGATAGTTGAGTGATATTGGGCTTGGTCATTACTAAAATAAGTGACCATTTCGGAATATGCAGGTTGCTTAACTTCATGGATAGTTGAGTGATATTGGGCTTGGTCATTACTAAAATAAGTGACCATTTTGGAATATGCAGGTTGCTTAACTTCATGGATAGTTGAGTGATATTGGGCTTGGTCATTACTAAAATAAGTGACCATTTTGGAATATGCAGGTTGCTTAACTTTATGGATAGTTGAGTGATATTGGGCTTGGTCATTACTAAAATAAGTGACCATTTCGGAATACGCAGGTTGCTTAACTTCATGGATAGTTGCGTGATATTGGGCTTGGTCATTACTAAAATAAGTGACCATTTCGGAATATGCAGGTTGCTTAACTTCATGGATAGTTGAGTGATATTGGGCTTGGTCATTACTAAAATAAGTGACCATTTTGGAATATGCAGGTTGCTTAACTTTATGGATAGTTGAGTGATATTGGGCTTGGTCATTACTAAAATAAGTGACCATTTCGGAATACGCAGGTTGCTTAACTTCATGGATAGTTGAGTGATATTGGGCTTGGTCATTACTAAAATAAGTGACCATTTCGGAATATGCAGGTTGCTTAACTTCATGGATAGTTGAGTGATATTGGGCTTGGTCATTACTAAAATAAGTGACCATTTTGGAATATGCAGGTTGCTTAACTTTATGGATAGTTGAGTGATATTGGGCTTGGTCATTACTAAAATAAGTGACCATTTCGGAATACGCAGGTTGCTTAACTTCATGGATAGTTGAGTGATATTGGGCTTGGTCATTACTAAAATAAGTGACCATTTCGGAATATGCAGGTTGCTTAACTTCATGGATAGTTGAGTGATAGTGGGCTTGGTCATTACTAAAATAAGTGACCATTTCGGAATATGCAGGTTGCTTAACTTCATGGATAGTTGAGTGATATTGGGCTTGTTCATTACTAAAATAAGTGACCATTTTGGAATATGCAGGTTGCTTAACTTCATGGATAGTTGAGTGATATTGGGCTTGGTCATTACTAAAATAAGTGACCATTTCGGAATACGCAGGTTGCTTAACTTCATGGATAGTTGAGTGATATTGGGCTTGGTCATTACTAAAATAAGTGACCATTTTGGAATACACAGGTTGCTTAACTTCTCAGATACTGTTTTCGTAAAACAGATGTCACCCCTTTTCTTTCTTTTTGTTAGCATGCAGAATGAAATGTAAAAGGTTGAAGGGTTAAGACAAGAGACAAGAGAACAATCACTAACCATAACACAAATATTTCTTTGGAATATTTTTCAAATTTTAAACCCAACAAACTCGTTCTATTTGGTTGTGTGAATGACAGGTTTAAACTATCAGGATCAAGGCTTTCTAAGTCATAGTACTTTTAGTCATCTGGTGACATCGCTGATCTAAATTTTAAACAGGTTTTCAGTATATATATATATATATATATATATATATATATATATATATATATATATAATGTGTGTGTGTGTGTGTTAAAAAACAAATTTAAATACAGGAAAAATCACCAAAAAACGAGAGATTTTACCGGTTTCGTTCGGATCAACAAACGTCTTCATAAAAAGTTAAAATTTTTACTTAATTTGATATCGGTAAGAACATGGAAAAACGCACAACGGGATCTTATTGGCATGTGTTAAACTATTTTTTAAAAAAAGAAAGAATAATGAAACGCGTGTATCAGAGAACGTTAAATTGGAAATAGGGGGAGAGAAAAAAGAGAAGAAAGGGCAAAAAAATGAAATGTAATAAAAAAGAAAAGTTACTTTAACCGGGATCGCAGTTATTTAAGCAGTGACGTGATATATTGCATTGTTTCAGTGCGGTTTTTGTCAGATGTTTGCTTAAGGTATAAGATTCGAATGTCCTTAAGGGGTAGTTCTTCCCTAGCCGGCATTTACAAAATCAAATGTGCCGCATGTTCGATGTTTTATATTGGTGAAACGACCAGAAATATACAATCTCGCATTTATTAACACAGTCAGGACCTCAAACAGAACAATCTCACTAACGCATTACTCATACGCAGAAACACTTTTACCCACAATTTTGACTTCACAAACTGCACCCTTCTCAAAACCGAATATTCTGTCCTACGTCGCAAGTTTATCGACAGCATTATAATATGTCTCTCATCACCATCTAACGTAAACCTCAGACTCGGATTTTATTCTTTAAGCAAACATCTGACAAAAACCCCACTGAAACAATGCAATATACCCCGCCACTGCTTAAACAACTGCGATCCTGGTTAAAGTAACTTTTTATTTGTACTACATTTCATCCATATTTCTATTTCTTTTCTTCTTTCTTCTCTTTTTTCTTTCTCCCCACTTTTTCTAATGTTAACGTTCTCTGCTGTACACATTTCATTATTCTTTTTTCTTTTTTTAAATAGTTTAACACGTGCCAATAATATTCCGTTGTGCGTTCTTTTTTCGCCATGTTTTTACCATTACCGAATAAATTAAAAATTTGTAAAACTCGCCTTCGGTATTCTATATACGTGAATTAAGTCCGGCCACCTATCAAAGTTGTTTCTCGCTTAATATACCTAATTATAATACGTGCTCCTCTTAAGAATAGCATTATATTCTCGAGTTATACCGTTACTTCTACGTATATCTCATAGACTATTTCATTACTAAACTATATATCACTGGACCTAAGATGGTTTTATATTTATATGTTAGCAATCGAGCTTTTACCGTGAAAAGGTTGGTTTATGAAAACATAGAAAGTATATGCACAAACATATATTTTTCCCACTTCTCTCTCTCTCTCTCTCTCTCTCTCTCTCTCTCTCTCTCTCTATATATATATATATATATATATATATATATATATATATCTGTATAAATTTCATATGATACTTGACATATATGTACTAAGATCTAAACCAGGGGCGGGCAACCTCCGGCCCGCGAAGGCTTAGCGTCCGGCCCGCCATCCTGTTATGCTTTATTATTGCAATCCGGCCCGCGGACCTCTCAGTAAAACTCATATCATTTTGTGACATAGACGTAAAAGTAGGTTTCAATTAAGATTTACAGTGGGATAAAAATGTATAAACGAGCGATGATGCATTATATTTCATTTTTCTTTAACTATTAATTTCAAATCCTTGGCCTGAGATAAAAATAGAAAAAGAGAAAGAGAGAGGCAAAGAGGAAACGAGAGACGAGGAAAGGGTATAAAACATAGAACCTATGTGAGGTGTGTCAAAACGAATGCTGGATCAACTTGCTACTTCCCCCGCCATTATTTTTTATGGTTCCAAAATGGCTCTTCGTCGGCGCCTTTTATAACATCACATACAGAAGTCTCTTGAGAAAAATATCAGACTTGTAGAGTGTTCAATGCAATTTTTGTACAATTTATTCATATAAACAAAATATTGTAATTCTGAGATTTCGTTTTTCACTCCGGCCCGCGATCTCCTTCTTAAAGTCTCATCTGGCCCTCACTCTGAAAAGGTTGCCCGCCCCTGATCTAAACCATATCGGTTCTGTGTAGTTCATCCTTAAATAAACGTTCCCTTACGCATTTCTGTTTTGGTGATGTCCTGTCAATTTCATACATAAAAATATTCTTGAATCAGTCTGTTCTAAATGTAGCTTAGTCGATTAAAATGTTTACTATACTTCTCATATAAAATATAAAATAAAAACTCATTTAATTAATTTTATTCAATTGGAAACATACATCTTTTTTTTCTTGCGCTAAACATTTTAATATATAGTTTTTCGAAAATAACTTTTAAATCTCTTGAGTTTTAAGATGTAGGTGTAAAAATTTTTGAGGGTGTTTTTTTTTACATTTCTTTTTACTAAATAAGAGAGATAACTCAATCAGCTTTAATTAGAAGTAGCCGCCCTTAAATTTCTTATTAGATATCATTTATTGTTACTAGAACCATGATCGAGGCATTGCATCTAGATATTGGTAGGAGGCCCTTAAAATAAATTTAAAATAATGCTTAAATTTTATCTCCTTGCCATAAATGAATTCAATCTTTTAAACCTAATTATTTAATTATTTCTTATCTCAAAACGATCACAAAATTTAGTGTATCGTGTTAATCACTTGTGGATCGTAGTTTTTATATACATTCACCTATTTTTCTCTATTTATTTATTACATAATATTTTCTTTAAGACCATAAGGCATAATCCTTAAAATAGTAGCCTATTAATTTGGTAATATATGTTTTCCTTTAACTATGGTAATATTATTTTTATACGCAACTAAAGCTTTTAATAAATCCCTTAAATTCTATATTTTCATATAAAGCTCTCGTTAACTCTATGTGGTTTTGTATCTATTTATACTTTGAAATAATTTATGTTTAATTTAACTCTAAATTGCATATCTTATATAATTATTATTTATATATTTATAATAATTTTTTAAATTAATTTCAACCAATTGACTATTAACTATTTTAGCAATTCACTTGGGCAATATTGTGCGTATGTTTCATAGCTTTTATTTGTAAAATAAGATGGCTGTCTTCATGGATAGCAATATCTATGTCTTTTCCTCGAGAGAAAATGTAATCTATGCGAGTTGTTTTATTTTGTGTGTGTGTTTTATTTGCTGCCTACTAATGTATTTTAGTGAAAGCGAACTTTGGTTCACTTAGGAGCTCATACTCGAAAGATAATTTTCATCGGTCCACTATGAACGAAACGATCCGTAAACATGTACTGAAGTTTTGATTTGAAACAATGAACAGTAAAATGAATGAAATCTTGGTCACTGAAATTTCGCCTAATATTCTCTCTCCCTTTCTCTCTCGCTATCTCTCTCTCTCTCTCTCTCTCTCTTTCTATATATATATATATATATATATATATATATATATATATATATATATATAAATGATAATTTATTTCATTTTGACTACAACATTGATTTTGTTTTACGAGAGCAGTTTGAGGGACTCCCGATCATCAGGCCTCGAAATAAAATTATGCCTGTTAAGATAGGATCATAATCCCACAAAGGTTTTTGAAGGTGATAGAAATTTAAAATAAAATTAAAGATGAATGAAACAAACATACAAGTAAAAAGAAAATGAAAAAGAAAAAGAGAAAAAGAAGAAGGAAATATTAAAATATAAAATATAAGAATTATATATATATATATATATATATATATATATATATATATATATATATATATATATATATATATATATATATATATATATATATATGGCTTTTACTCTATTTGTGTGGTTTATATCGCTAAGGACATCTCTACTTTTAACAATTTTCTTCAATTCAACCCTTAAAAGGGATTGGGGCCACAGTAATTTGCACTGTTAATACAACATCAATATACAAATCAAATTTAATTAAATATTTTATCCGATAGTTTCCAAAATTCATTTATGAATGACTTTTTTACTAGTACTTTTGAATTCATCTAGTTCTATCTTAAAATGTTCTACACTATTGCTTTTCTTAATCTGATCTAACAACTGTGAAAGGTCTCGTTTTTAACTATAAACAAATTCCTTACATTAATCAGAAATAAGAACATAACAGACGCATATCAGAGAAGCTTTTTATGTTAAAGACTATGAATAAAAAAGCGAAATTCTCTTTGCAATTCAAACGTATAATTTCGCATAAAGCCCCCAGATAGGTGAAAACAACAGAATGCCATAAAGGAACCGTTAATGTATGTGTTGTTTATAGATAAAATAAAGACAAACGAAAAGTTGAAATGAAAAAGATTCGTAAAGGTATCTGATGTGCAGTTGGTCATACAAGATGTCTATTTGGGTTTTTTTTCATCAAAGAAAAACATAAAAGTATGTCAATTATAGGTGTTAATATAAGTTTTAATATTTTCTTACACACTTAAATTTGTGAGAAACATCAACACAGAAATAATCAAATTACATCATTTCAATTTAGAAAAAAAATCACTATACATACATAATCCATATACGTGAAGAAGGGTGGAGTGCACATCGGTCTAAACGTAGTATCACTCACTATCCAGTTTGATCATCTATGTTCGTTTCAACAGAGGTTCAACACTGTCTGGCTGTCCTTATGCTACGTCTCCAGTGATCACGATTGTGGGGATTGACTGTGTCCATTTGCCACTGCTTACGGTCTTACCTCATGTTTTCTTTCCATGTATTCTTAGTGCGTCCGGCTTTCTTTTTGCTGTTCACTCTTAGGTCTCTGCAAGTGCTGATATGCCCTTGCTTCTTTCAACGATTATTTTATTTTTGACAATCAAGCATGTTGTGTTGTTGTTTTTTTCCGGAAAGGTGCGTATCTAAGTGCATCTAGTACTGTTAAATGACCTTTGCAGTACACCCGGTCGGGATATTTAACAGTTGGAGTGGGATGAAGTCAGGTAGAGTTATCAGATTGCAATCCAAAACTAAATTAAGTTTAAGGGTCGTGTAGAGGAGCATTTTCGTGTATATTAACGTCTTAAGTTATATATCCGGTATGTTGTATATTTGATTTCAAATAGACAAAAATATATTAATTTAGTATAAACAACTTTTGTTGCAACCAAAAATAAAGTTAAGTAAAGAATGTGTGTTCAAAGGACCAAATAACGTTCTAGGTGAAATAAAGGTGTTTGTCTGTAACTAGAAATTGAGTCCACGTGTTAATTTCGGCTATCGCCGTGTGCGTTTACGTATGTGTAAATATAGTAGGGATGAGATGTGTATGTGCATATTAGCATGCCTGTTTTGCTAGTGTATGTATGAACTTATGTGTATGCGTTCGTTTAGCAGGATGTATATGCTGTCCTTATGTGTTGCATCTGTCGAAGGCCTTCAGGCTAGGGGCCGAGGTTAGCGTTTAAGGACGTATCCACGTGCGTTGGCTGTAGAAAAAAATAGGAAAGAGAAAGCAAAACGCTGTGTTTGGGTTTTTATACTACGCTCAATATTTGGAAATAAATATTTCCTGCAGTTTGATTGGTTGAAAGAAACTGCTGCTTTGAGCTTTTATCCAATCAAGAGTCGATACGTAAAAACAACATTCCTTGCCACTGCTGCTTCGAACAGTAGGATAAAATAAATTCCCCTGATTTGAATATTAACTGGCTTACAAAATAAGTTAGTGATGTATTAATACAATTGGAAAAGTTATGAACACACAACTTCTGCTTCAGCTATGATTAAAATAGCAACTTATGTTCAATGAATTATATACAAGTATCGCTTACAATAAGTATTGTGTTTCAGTGTTAAAAATTTCCCATCTGTGGAACATATTATCATGGGACTGCTTCTCTGCTGACTACAGCGATCTCATATTTAAATCCAATGTAAACAAATACTTGTCATAAACCGTCTTCATAAGTAATCGAATCTTGTTCATTTCACTCATCATGTTCAATCCTCTCATATCATTCTTCATCATTCAACTGACAATCCATCCTTTTCATTAACCCAATCCTCAAGTGCCTTTTAGCCTTGATAAGTGGTGACTCGTTAGTAATACAACAAAAGACAAAACCAAACCGCAAAATAGATGGTGGATTAACAGCGTTACAACTGAGTGATTTGAAGTTAGATACTGTTTGATTCAATTTTAGTGAAACTAGAACGTCATATAAGGAAAAAGAGGTGGTTCGACCTATCGCCACCTGCATCCCCCCCGCCACTAAAAATAGCTCAGAAGCAACTCTTAGTTAAGGAAATGCAATTCCATTAAATAATAAGTAAATAAAACCTACTTCAATGTAAAAATCGCTGTTAACTCATGAATATACCAGCCTCCTGAGGAAAGTATCAGCAGAACATCTTCACCTAGCTCTTAAGATAAACGATATACAACACAATACTCATTAAATACTATATAAAACAAATCACAAAACTTTTGTGGATATTTAAATTCTACAAATTTACCACTTGATTAATTTTGAGTATTTCTGCTAATACAAATCTTTATTGTATTCTTCGGACTACTATTCTCATCTTTGTTGTTATTTTCACAACGTTTTGATCGATGTAACCTCCGAACTTTTTCTGTTTTTCCTTTTTTTAATTTTGTTGCATTATTTCAGGTCCATACCGATTTCATATAATGTTTCAGAATTTTTTAGATGAAGATTGATAATTTGGATTATTCTGATTATTGTTCTTAATTTAGTTACAGTATAATCAACAATAATCCAAATTATCAATCCTTATCGCGAAAATTCTAAAACAAAAATCCTTATTATAATAAGAATTTGGTGTCTGTTTGTAACCGAAACTATGTAAAATTACTCAATTATATTATCTCATAAACACAAATATTTATATTTAATCTGAAACATTGACAATTATTGTCTTATTTTAACATGAATACAATTGTCACTATGTACATACATGTCGAGTTAAACTTTATTAAAAATCGAATGTGGCATTAATAGTATGCAATGATTATTATACAAAGAAATGTCGCTTTAAAAGGACAATGATACATCTAATTTGCATAATGATTTTTTTAAATCCTTAAGTTTTAATTAATAATTGCACAGTATTATTAAATCCTAATTTCATTGTTTTATTTTCACATCTAAATGAATAAATACAAAAGTTGTTTTCATTTATCACACCTATATTACCATCAAAATGGGTTACTGTTATTTAAATTAATAATACGACATTGTCTTTTGAAATACTGTATATATAGTAGAGACCAAAGACACAAACACAGCTATTTGTTTATCTAATTTGCATAACTATTTTTTTAAAGTTTATAATAAATCAATGTTTGATGTCATTCATCTGTAATTTTATTGTCTTATATTTTCCTATATATATGTAATATTTTTGCTGACAGTAATTATGTAAAGTGAGTTAATAAAAAAAAGGATAAATTACCAAAACGGTTCTTAAAACGTCATATTCATTTATTTCTTTGCAGTCTAATGTTGGTAATTTTGATGCAAATTTATTTATGTTAAAAAATAAATAAATGATGATACAAATTTATTTATCTTAAAAGATAAATAAATGTGTATCAAAATTACCAAAATGTTAATGCTTATCTATTTATATGAATTAATACAAAGGTTTTTGTCATGTGTTTACAACAAACTCATGAATGAAATGTTTATTATTAAAAATGTTTGTTTCAAGTATTTCAAGTAGCAAACTTTGCAAAGCAATAGCGAGCCGGAAAAGATCGTTCCTTTCATTAAGTAAAACGCTCTTATGACGTCAAGCCGCCGCATAAAGTGTTAAAATTATCACTGTTTATCCGCTGTTCAACAATGGCCGGGATTTTAGTTGCAAAATACTCGTAATCCGGGGTATCAAATCGCATGATCGGTAGTGAATAGTCATATCTCTATGCTGATGAGTCCCGATTATAAAGGACGAAACGTATACGTACATAGATAATAAACAATATCAAATATTTATTTTTGTAGCTCCTAGAAAACCCCGTCTAGAAGAGCACTGTAAGTGTACTATTAACACAGCATGACGTCACTAGCTTTAAATGCATCGTTCCTTTCATTAAGTAGAACGCTCTTATGACGTCAAGCCGACGCATAAAGTGTTAAAATTATCATCGTTTATTCGCTGTTCAACATGGCCGAGTGGTTCGGCGTCTGGATTTGAGTTGCAAAATACTCGTAATCCGGGGTTTCAAATTGCATGACCGGTAGTGAATAGTCATATTTCTATGCTGATGAGTCCTGATTATAAAGGACGAAACGTATACGTACATAGATAATAAATAATAACAAATATTTATATATATATATTTTATCATCCTGATGAAGTCTTATAAATAAAGACGAAACGTTGATGTACACATAAAAAACATCCATTTTTTGGTTTTCCTTTTTCATTTTCCCATCACGTCGGATTACTTTCATCCTTCTCTTCCCATATATATATATATATATATATATATATATATATATATATATATATATATATATGTGTGTGTGTGTGTGTGTGTGTGTATGTATATATATATATGTATGTATATAAGCAACAGCTCTGTGTATAAATTTTATGGCATTCACAAAATATTACATTAATTTCATCAGGACCATGCCTGCATACTTTCGTTTGTCCCAAATAGTACACTCAAATATTTTGTTGGATTTATTAGTATTTATCTGAATAGTGCTACATATACGAGTAGAGCTCTATAAAACTGATACAAATAAAATGGTTACATAATGCACTCATGTTTGAATCCTAGATCTCATCAGCTCATTGTTTTAATTACTTTGATATCAGTAAGGTTTGAATATCCTTAAACTTATTCTTTTCATCGTTCCATTCCATTATGTATGTATAAATGCAAGGCGAGAAACTGCCAGTCAACCTGCGTTGTTGGGTGACTCTGTCTCCAAATTTCGATCTCAATAAGCTCCATAAGTTATATTGAGCACTCTTTCCATAGATAGCTACTAATACAACTATATTTGTTAATATATATTTCTTAGATTATAGATAACATAGTAAAAATACATGCATTTCTTTTACTCTAGCGACGAAGATTGTTAACGCAGGAGGTCAGGTACTTGATTGCTGATCGCCTTTGTATGTGACTGGCTGTTCGAATTTCGAATTTCAGCCACACTGATGAGTCGTAGAAGACGAAGCAGATGTCTTTGGATAACTATAGTTTATATATATACGAGAAGCATATAATACTACTAAAACTTAAGTCTAGAATCCTTATTCCAATTTTGATCAGAATCCATTAAATGATTATGTTTCTAGAAAATGTTTAAAATTTAAGGCATAAGGGGTCTTAAGAGGGAATTTAAATTCAGGAAATCTTGATTGGTATCTAATGACTATGGATTAAGTTTAATGCAAATCTGTAATATTTGAATTTTTAAATCGGAGGTTGCCTGCGTATGACCCCTAAAACATTTTGAAATACCACAAAGAAACTAAAATTTTACAAAATTTAGAGGTATCTGAATATTAACGAAGGGCTTCCACCCTCTTTTTACCCGCTTTACATCAATTAAAGTAAATTAAATATAGTCCACATTACGACCCTTTATACTTTACAGACATGTTCAAAAATTCATAATGATCAGTTAATTAGTTTAAGAATGAATGCTGTACATACAAATATGCAAACATATACACATATCTAACTTTATATGAATAGAGATATATCATGTGATAGCATGCGGGATAACCTGTCCTCATTAGCCACCAACCAAAGATGATAACACGGTTTCGGTGGCTAAGGCGATACTGCCATCTCTGGCGTCATCAGCAGCTTTTGCCACCGGACAGAGTATTAAAAAAATGTATGTTCATCTATGCAGTTTCATAATGTCTTATTGAAAAGCGTTTATTTGGGCCATTGATAATATTATGTGTTAAAGCCATCGTTGCTATCCCGTACATGCATTTTAGCATTGAGCCACAAAATTCTTTGCTTGCTTAGATTTCCTCCAGGACACTGACACTCAGTAATAGGATCGCGAACGTGGGTGCAATTCTGGTTCATAATCCTATAAAAATATTTATCTTCTTCTATTCATTTAACGTCACTTTTTCCTTGTTCAGGAGTCAGACGTTTAATGATATTACGCAAGCTCACTCTTCACTTCTCACGGTTCAGTGGGTCAGCTGTCTCCAATTCCACTCTCTACGGTCTTGTCCAATCACTTGCTTCCAAGTTTTCCTTGGCCGGCCAACCTTTCTGCGATTTATGACATTCATGCTTCTGCAACGGTTTATCCAGGATGATGAACGTTCCACATGATCATACCAGTGCAGTCGATTCATCCTTAAGATAACCTCCATGCTGAATAAGTGTTGTGCTTTCAGCAAATCTTCTGACCTGATGTCTTGGTTTGGTCATATTTCACGTTGCAGATCCATTTAATCATGCATCTGTAATTGCGCTACAGACAGGTGAGAGAAGATTGGGTGAGGGTTCAGCATTCACTGCCATATATCATGACGCTCCTGACACAGCTGCTACACAACTTACCCCTGATGTTATCAGAGGCAACAACTCACAAAATTTTTCCCAAACTGCCATCACTTGTGTTGCTGTATTGAATTCACATCAACCACCCGCACTTAGCATATCTCCTAGATAGCAGAAAGAGCCTACTACCTCCAGGGTATTATATTTGAAGAAAAGTTTAGTTCAATAACTATAGCTTTAGTTATATCATAGGGATATTATAAAACACCGATTTTTTATGAAAAAATAAAATGCTACAGATCCCTAGGACACAAATCAATATTTTGGGTAAAACTGAGCTCAATGGTTAACTCTTAAAGTAAAATTTCTGAACTTTGTTTTGTCTTGAACAATTCAATTAAATATTGCCTGTATCATATGATAAAGACATATTGTGCTTATGAAGAGATTCCTATATGGGTCAATATGGGAAACAGTCTTATCATGCAATTTCACACTACTTCATCTGTAAGATCAATAATGATAATAGTAATGAAAATATATAGGATACAGCAAATTTAAATATTTAAATACAAAATGAACAAAGTCGAAAAATAAATAAAAATAAGAATAGAAAATAAATGAATAAATAATAAGTCACAAATCAAATAAAGTAGTATCTTTTAAAATTTATATATATCTATATATCTATATATCTATATATATATATATATATATATATATAGAGAGAGAGAGAGATATATAGATATATATATAGAACAGTTTTTTTTATTATATTCCAATAACCATGGTTTGTTTTATTACTTTTATTTTTTTCACATTTCCAATAATTCCAAATTTCTGTGAGATATATTTAACGGTCCGTTTCATTTGTTTTGTGCCAAACAACATTTGTATGTCAATATCGTCTCTGCAACACTACAAAATCATCAGAAAAAGTTCACAAATAATAAGAGTTCTTAGATTAGAGTGTCTTGAAAAACACCCACATCATACATCAGTTTCATTTTAAGGTGAAAATAAACAAAAGAACAAACAAAATTTTTAGAGCAAACACTCACATGTGTACGATCAAACTAATAAGCCATTTTGATTTTTATTTTTTTATTTTTTTATTTTTTATTTTTTTTATTTTCGTTCAAAGCTAGTATCTCCCCCCCCCCCCCCCCGAAAAAGAAAGATCTAAGAACTCTTATTATTTGTGAACTTTTTCTGTAGTGTTGCAGAGACGATATTGACATACAAATGTTGTTTGGCACAAAACAAATGAAATGGACCGTTAAATATATCTCACAGAAATTTGGAATTTTTGGAAATGTGAAAAATATAAAAATAAAAGTAATAAAACAAACCATGGTTATTGGAATATAATAAAAAAAACTGTTCTATATTTTGCTCTGTTATCAATAATTGACAAACATTGAGCTGAATCTTCAAAGGAGACTACAAAGTAAAAGGATCTGATGATATATGATAATACATATATTGTCTTTAATAATTATATATATATATATATATATATATATATATATATATATATATATATATATATATATATACTTAATTATTATTCACAACACGTGGTTGGTGTTTTACGCCTCATCAGTGTGGCTGAATCTATCGAAAATCGAAACCGGGACGATATGTATATAAACACTGATTGAATATTTTTTTTTAGTGAAAGAGGCTTAGATAGATAATGCTGGTGTCAACTCGGTGAAAACATGTTACAATATGTAAAAGGAAAGCGGGGGGGGGGATAGATGTTATGTCACGTGCTCTGAGAAGTGCATTTTATACTTTTCGTTACAGTGTATTGAAGCTGAAACACGGCGTGTCAGTCTATTAAAATTATTTCCATTTCATGTGGCGTAGCAAGCATGATTCGTTTTATTTTTGTTTTCTCGATATATGCTCCAAGGTACAAGCGAAATACACCATATAGTTATGAAGTGCATTAATTGCCCCCCCCCTCCCTCTCTCTCTCTCTCTCTCTCTCTCTCTCTCTCTCTCTCTCTCTCTCTCTACAGCGTTTTTGTCAGTTACGCTTGAAGACAACAGTAATTCCAAAATATTGACAAACAGTTCAGCTAAACAGTTTACACGCAGGACTACACATCCATTTCTCACCGCAACGTATTTGCTCTTCTTTGTGTGTCTTAATAAATCTGTTTATTTAATAATACAATATATAATACGCGTAATACACACCTGGGAGGGGGTATCCTTTGCTGTACACTTGCGCACACACACAGGTGGTGCTGTGTTGTGCTGTGTACGCCGACGACGACGTGAAACGGCCTTGTGTCTAAAGCGCAACTTTTTTTGCGCGCGCGCACACGCGTCACACACGCACCTAATGCTGAGCGCAAGTGCGTCAATCATTCCGATCCGCATATTCTCTCTTATTTTCTCCTTCAGTCTCTCTCTCTCTCTCTCTCTCTCTCTCTCTCTCTCTCTCTCTCTCTCTCTCTTTCGGCAGTGTCTCCGAAAATAATAAAAACAAAGCAAAAATACTTAGAAAGTTTTCTAGCAGTCTGCAAAATTTAGAAGTTGCAAGTTAGGCATCTCAGCGTAGTTGGGAAAGTAAAGGAAAAGAAATATACTACGACACCTCATCATTCAACGCGCCAAAACAAACTTTTTAAAAGAAATAATAGAAATTAAATTTAACTTAAAAAATAAATATAGATACATAAATTTTTTTTTTTTAAAGTTGTATTATTTTCTTAACTTTTTTTTTTACCATTTTCTGGATTTCCTTGACGACATCACAAGCCGCAGATAAAAAAAAATCTACATCGACAAAAAAAAAAAAAAAAAATAGGGACCATTTTTTTTTCTTTCTTAATATTTAAATAAATACAAGGTACTTTAAAAAGAAAGAGACAACTTTATTTCTCATCTTATTCGATCCGGTTTTGCACACAAGCCGTTTTCTACTCTTTTGTTTACTATATTATCAGTTCGTGTTTATTTGTTTCTTCGTTCGTCATCGCAATTGTTTAAAGGAAAACAAACAAAAGCCCGACTAAAGCAAAAAAAAAAAAGGATTTCACAATGCTTGGACGTTCTAAGGTAAGTGCGTGTTTTATGTATATCTTCGTTTACGGGTCCCTCATTCTTATGCATTTTTTCCCCTTTTTTATTTCAAATAATTGCAGGAATCTAGCAAATCACTTGTACGCGAAAGTGTACGAAACACAAGAGGATATGTGCCGTAAGCGCAATGAAATCCGCCTGGCCAATATACAGTTGGCAGCAGTCAGGGCACAGGTAGGAATTTCGATCAACCAAACAAATATTGAATTTTAAAAATTTAAAAATTAAAAAAAAAAACAATGATTTTCCCCTTTTTCGTTCATTATATTGATTCTCTGATACGACAGGGGCGCGTTCGAAAATTAATGTTTTCCTTTGTTTTGGAACCACAACTGAACCATACTACTTGACATTTGTTAGATACATCCACGGCTTTTTTCTCTGTCGGAAAAAAACGGACTTTCAGTTTTTCGTAGGTAATCAGTATCACTTTAAAAAAAAAAACAATAAAAAACCCGCGAAAATACAAAAATAGTACGGCGAACCAGAAAAGAAGAAATAAATAGAAACTAGTTTTTATTTCTTATTTGTTTAAGAAGATCAAAGTGTGGTGTCTGTTCTGATACTACACTTCACTTGTTGTTCTCTACTCGGTCAGTGAAGAAAAAGAAGTCCTTCTAGACTGAGGCAATTTTTATTTTTTTGCCCAAATCCAGAGTGCTCCTTTGGGAGGGTGGCTGGATTTTCCCCACATTAAAAACCGACCTTGTGTCTAATTCTGCCCTCGCGGAGAGGCAAGTAAATAGCGACAAAACTAAATTAGTTTTTAACCGATATAACATTTATAATTTATTTAAACATAGAACGAGGACTTGACAAATTACCGCACTTTGGAGAATTGTCAATTTTAAGTGAGTGATACAAGGATTTCTTTTAGGTACCTGTTGATCTGCAAATATTTCATCTTACGTCAAGCGAAATTTGTTGTAATCATTTTGGGTTATTAATATATGTTTGCTTTTAAACTTCAATTCAAACATTGAAGGATCTCACGAACTGAACGAAACATATGTCGGCTACGTTTTTATGGATTATTAATAAATAGGGAGACCCTGTGGAAATGCCACGGTGCTTTCTGCATGAATCTATACAATTTACTGTTAATAATAATATTCCTTTTCAAATAATAAATGTCTTCCAGGGTCAATACTATTAAGTAAAATAACTCTTTCTTCTTCCGTAAAAATAATTGTCAGCTAAATATTCTTTAAATAAATAAAACGTATACGTCTTTTCTATATTTATTTATTTAAAATTGTAGCAACTTAATTCTTTTTAAAACAATAAATATTCTCTGTTTTATTACCGTAAAAATAATTGTCAGCTAAATATTCTTCAAATCAATGAAACGAATGACCCTTTTTTATATGGATTTATTTAAAATTTTACTGTTTTTAGTCAACGGTATAACAGAATTTGATTTTAGAACAATTCATTTTAAAATGATTAAAGTCAGAATTTTTTTACTTTAGCTACATTAGATTGGTCATCAAACCATATCAGGCGACCTAAATTTTTCTAAATAAGCGTGAAAGGTGATAACGTACGTACGAACATGAAATGCCTCAGCATATATATATAGATGAATTAAAATGACCGAATGTTTGGCTGTATCATGCAACTTTAAAATTTGACATTATTTTTAAACTGTCGATTAGAAAGTAAGAATCTTTGGCTTGAATTAAAGTTCAAAAGTTACGAAATGTTAGGTATCATGGTTCACTTGTCGAAAGGGAAAATATGAATCTTTTGCACGCCCCTCTCTCGTAACAAAGAACCATCAACCAATTATATTGATCCCCAGATACCCTTCCCTAAATATTGAGCTACTCCACTTTCCAAATGAAAAACTTTTTCCTACCTTTTTGCGTTTGTTTTTGTGTCCTTTGCTTTTTCGTTTTATTTGTCATTGTTTTCTTAGAAAGGAGTAAAAGAAGTTTCATTTAAAAAAAAAAAGGTCTATATAGACGTCATCCCTCCCCGCAATATTTTATTGCTTTTTTTTACTTATTCGATATATATTATCGATTAAGTACCAATTTTTCAGATTCTTATATACATACATATATATATATATATATATATATATATAAGTATTTAATTTAAAAACTATACATTACAGTGTCTGTTGGGTGTACCTGGGTTTCATTGTTCTGATCATACTGGACCTGGGGTAGAATCCAGCTGACAGGAACAAGATCGATTCGTCAACGCCTTTCAACATGTAAATTCAATGTAAAATAAGTCGATCCTACTTGATTTTCGACCGCTTCATTTCCACCTATTTTTTTGTTCTTTGATATCTTACCATCTCTACCTATATATATATATATATATATATATATATATATATTACAAATGAGTCACTGTTTATCAAGGCCCAGAGGCCAGTCGAGGATAAGGGTTAATGAATTAGTCAGGGTGACTGAGACAACACCGTGTTTATTAGTAACGATGGCTGAAACTGAGCCGAATTATATTTACGAGAACAGCTCAACAAGAATTTGTTTACATTGGACTTGAAACGACCATGTCAGCTGGGAAGTAGGCCCGCGGTATTGTGTTCCACAGACGGATAGTTATAGGAAAGAAACTTTGCAAATGGAAGCTCTGTTTAAGTTTAGGTACACAGAGGGAGAAAGGGAGATTTTTTACAGTGGTTGAATCTAGACGAGTTTGTTGTCACCAGTGATGTCGGATGTCTTACCATCGGAGCTAACAAACCAGGAGTAGAGGAAAAATTATCACTAAAATGATTTCTTTGTTTTTTATTTGTTTACAAATTTACCATACTGGCAACTTAGAAAATGCAATTCTTTTTACGGAAGAGCATTTGATTCTGCTAAGTTGAAACCATTACTATAGGGAAGCGTATATACAGGAACGAGAATGTAGATCTGCTTGTCAAGGAGTTTTCCACCCCAGCGCTAAGTTGTAGTCTCTGCGGTCACCCGCAAAAGAAGTTGCTTTCATCTCAATAGAAGAAAGGCAGCATTCTCTGTCCATGCTTCTGCTCCGTGGAACAACCTGCCAGAGGAGGGCGTGACGATGACTACCATATCCATGTATAAAGCGGCCTTAGATAAACATTCAGACTGTATGTGGATGTAAATAGCTTCCACCTTGTCTCTTTACATGGCTTGTTGCACTTTGCTATTTTTTTTGCCAAATCAGTTTGATTTGATTTGTACAAAAAAAAGCTCATCTCTCGAGATTAGAAATAAATCTTTGTGGAAAAGCAATGAAATACTTAATATATCGTCGGAAATAAATTCCAGTGTTTACTATATCATAGTATTGAGAGAAAAAAAAAGTTTAAAAAATTAAATAAAATTACCGAGACGTCTTTCAGTCGACACTTTTCAAGGTAATCGTCGACTATGAAGGGGAATCACGATTTTTTTTTCTCTCAATACTCGTTTGGAAAAGGCGAAAAAAAATCCTCATAGAGAAAGAAGAAAAGTTTATGAAGTGATTCATCTTTGTTCCCCTTCTCCTGTTTCTTTTTTCCTTTTTTGTAATATAAATTTTTTTTTAAATCCTCATTATAGATGATAATGGCAGTGTGTCCAACATTATTTCACTGTTTATTAAAACTTTGTACTTATAAAAATCTATTCATATATATATATATATATATATATATATATATATATATATACAATCACACTCTAAAAGTTTTGTTATTTATTTAAATCTTCGATTACTATATCGATTGAATATCAACTTTTCAAATTTTCAAATAAAAATTTTGAAAAAAATACTTGTTCAATTCATAGCAGTGGGACGGGGAAAGGTCGTTTTTTCTGTAAATCACTATTGATAAAGTGTGGCTATTCATCACACTGACAGTGAGATGAAAACGCTGAATTCATATTTGAAAAATAACATTGGTTTTCTAATATACTAAGCATTTGTATGCAAATGACGTATTAAGGTTAACTAATTTGCATATTGCTTTACGAAAGGACATCTCATTAATTATTCGTTCATATTGTTCTCTAATTCAATGATTGTTTTCATTTTATTATTACACATAATTCTATTTACGCATATGTTTTATATTGCAGATGGAAAATTAGCATTTTGGGTGAAAATAGTTTTCCAGTCTTTTCGGGTCAATTTACTTCTAGGCTTGCGATTCTTAATTTAGTCAATTTTCCCGGAAATGCCAGGACACATATGACGCGAGTGTAACATACAATTGTTGCACAGTTTACAAACGCCTTTACGGAATTTTGAGTAAGAAAATGGGTATTTTAGACTAGACTTATCCTAGCAAATTGAGCTCCTTCGTTAAATTGAACTGTAAGTTTTACATAGAAAATGTTTTTGATAATGAAATTAAAATTTTAGAGGGTATTGAAGAAGTCTCAGGAAATATCAAATCCAAGTGGATAATTATATATATATATATATATATATATTCCAAGAGTAAATAATGAATTAATGAGATGTCCTTTTGTAACTCAATATGCAATTTAGTTAACACTAGTACGTAAACCACATAGAAATGCTCAGTATATTAGAAGACTAATGTTCTTCTTTATTGAATATTAATTTAGCGTTTTAATCTCACTGTCAGTGCGATAAACAGCTCAATTTTGTTAATAGTGGTTTACATAGAATATAGTGAACTGAACTGAACACCCCCACCTAAAAATTGAACAATCCATTAAAAAAAAATGTTACTGAAAATTCGATGCTTAATCTTCAGTAATCCAAAGGTTACCATTCCAAAAAATGTGAATAACAAAAATATTTGTGTTTTATATTTCTACCCCAAATAATCAAAGAATATTTTTTTCATTGAAAGCATTATTTTAAGTGTTTCCAGTTCACGGTTGTAGTTTTAAGAGCCTAGAAAGTAGCTTTAAAAGTCATTTAGTGCTGTGGTCGTGGCAGTAAGAGTGTTTGATTTTAAGTGGTTGATTGACACCTAATCACAGCATTCTTCTTTTCACAGCATTCTTCTGGTCACAAAATTCTTTTTTTTTCTCACCATTAAGCATTAATAATTTTTAGATTTTCAAAAAGAAATTTGAAAATAAATTTTACTTTTCACAGGAATGAGATAAGGTATTCACAGATTGCCAATCTAAAAAAAATAGCATGATTATTTTAACAAAGATATGTCTGTATAAAAAAAGTAAAGTACCATTTTTGAGTTTATATATACACAAATACTAAAATATAATGATATTAATTATTTAAAATTCACTTTGAAAAAAGTCTCACAAAGAGCTCCCAAAATTGAATTCAGTTTTAAACTGACAAAGAAAAAAAAAGAAAACAGGGCTTAATAGATATGCGTTTTAAAATAGCTTTTAAGTTAATTTCCAAAAACAAAGCTCATAGCAAATATTTTCGAAATTAATTTAATTCGTACCAGCGTTCTCAGGTTGAGCACTGTTATTAATGATATCACCTGCTACTATTCAGCATAATGCAAATCTCTTTGTAAATAAACAAATGGAACACTGTCTAGTGGCGGTCAATGTGTATATAAAAACTTTTAGATATCATTTACTAACGACGTCCATCTCATAGTCAGGTAGTTAGAACTGCCGGCTATTAACTAGATAGTTATAGGTTTGATCCCTAGCTTGCGATGGGTGCTAGTCTAGTCGCACTGAAGAGATGTAATGCACCGAAACAGTCTGTCTCTGGATGACTATATATATATATATATATATAAAGATATATATATATATATATACACACACACACACACACACTTCCATAAAAATAACTGAGTACTTTAAAGTATCTGTATCTTTAAAAAATGTAAACAAATGAATAATTTCATTTAAATGCGATATAATTTCTCCCACTTCAAGTTTCGGATTCAGTAGTCCAGTTGGTAGAGCACCGGAATCTAACAACAGGTTCGAATCTTGCTATGTTAAACCATACTAATGAGTCGTAGATAACGACACAGCTGTTTGTGCACTCTGAAACCACTAAACTCATTCTTCTGAAATTCAGAACACAGATTCTATGCATAACAGCATATCCTCCACTCTATAATAAAGACCAATGTGTATTTATTTGTATCTATATAAATATACATCCCGTCACACAAAAGAGTAAGTAAAAAAACTGCCGGACAAAACCATTTCAAGTATTTAGATGAAGAGAGAAAGCAAAGTCAGACGACCTCACTGTCTAAAATGAATTCGGAAATAAATCCTTCACTCTATTTCCATAATGATACGTTTCATTTTTTCTTTTATTTCTTCTTTCTATACCGATTGATATGGTTTGTCCTTTTTTCCTTTTTCAAACTTTCCAGTTTGAGACGTTTTCTTTCTTTCTTTTTTTAACTTCACCAATTGAGACGTTATTTTATATGAATATGAACATTAGTGCGAACACTGGCAAAGCATAATGTTCTTTGACAGATGGTGCATACTCTTATATATATATATATATATATATATATATTAACCAGGGAGTTTTACAATACTGTGGGGTTTGTGTTCATGCCGGATTTCCATAAACATTAAAGATAAGGTTTTACTTTATTTTCACAATTAAAACATAAATTAAAATAGTAACATAGGTTTAAAGGCTAGGAATTGGAGTCTGCAGGGGTCCACATTCATTCCCGTCCAACGCTGGATATGTCTATATAAACGATCAAGTTGGTCAGTCATAGAGTTAGAAAAAAAGTAAGTCAATTCGTATGAATTTGTGTGGTATAATGTTTTTGACTGTTGTTGGTATTGGTTTCTTCGATTCTTTCTAAAATCAGGTACTTACAGAAGGGACCACATGAAAGTATGTTTTTGTTGTTTTTTAAACTTTTGTTCACCACAAACAAAGCATATTGCCACTAAAACGTAAGGAGCTACTCAGATAGGGTTCATATTTATAGGGGGGGGCAACCTTAGTTTTGAGTGAGGCAGCAAGATGTTTGTTCACATTACATTTAAAGTTCTGCATGTTGGTACGGTCAGGAAAACAGGGAGCAGACAGGGAATACCAAGTGGCCTAAGAAAAGAAGCTATTAGAGTAGAAAATTTGCCGCCGCATAGGGACCGCAATAGTGAAGCCGTGGAATTTTGCTGCTCGTGGAGTTGGTCGGAGGTATTTTTGTTGAGGGGGTAGAAGTGCAGTAAGTGTATCAGAACACATTCTGTTGAAGTAGTTGTAAAACAAGCACAAGGATGTAACACTGTAGTGATGTGACAGAGACTTAGCATTAGGTTAAAGACTCTTGATTGCACCCTGTCCAAGAGTTGCCAACAAGCATAAGTGAAAATGGTGCTATGGAACTGACTGGATTTGAACTTGGCACACCGAGGTCGTCAGTTCGCATGCGTCGTCAGTCCGCATTTTACCACAGCCACCACCACCACCACCACCATATGTAGACAGGGAGACAACAGAAGTCGGATATGTGAGTCTCCCTGGGGCTTGTACAGAGATGTAAGTCATTAAGCAGACAGCTTTTAGGATGTTAAAACACTTAGTAGATATCTTCCATTTCCGAACACTTGTCATAAACAAATGAAAATGTGTATTGGCCTTGTACAATTTTCTGCGTTTATATTTATGCAATGTCTGCTTATATGATTTCATCAGACAATAAATCCTTCCATTCATAAAAAGGAATTATTTTGGTTTATAATGTAAACACTTTAAGCAGCAGTCGACCACACAAAAGTTGCAATACATGAGCCAAGCAACAATAGTAAATGCTCCAAACGAAAAATCAACTAAATGTCAGGAGAAAGACCAGACGACGAATCATCATCATCGTCATCATCAGCAGCAGCAACAGCAGCATCATAAAATCCATCCTATATTATATTTACCTTTTAATCGTCGTCATCATCATCATCATCATCAAATCTACCCTATATTATACTTACCTTTTAATCATCGTCATCATCATCATCATCAGCAGCAGCAGCAGCAACAGCAGCAGCATCATAAAATCCATCCTATATTATATTTACCTTTTAATCATCGTCATCATCATCATCATCGTCATCATCAAATCCACCCTATATTATACTTACCTTTTAATCATCATAATCATCATCATCATTATCTTCTTCTTGCAGTTTTGTTATTTAGGGTGTTGCAAGTATTTTGGACTATAGATGAACAATATAACGTTATCCCTGTTGTTTTACTCGCAGCAAAAATGAAGAATCGAAACAAGAAAGGTTTATTTCACAATTTATCTGTAGTAGAATGTCGACATTCCCTTGATACACTCCTGCCTTACAGATGCAGTCAACTCCTCAGCTTCAGTTGAAGAGAGCAAAAGGTGGTACGGTACGTCGGCTCACTTTCACTTCAAGTCTTGCTCTCGGGTTTCTTTTCGATTCTTTCACAATCGGTGATGTAATTCTAAAACTATTTTAAGACATTTCTCAAAGCGGCATACCTCAAAATAAAAATGAAAAGATGTTTATACTTTCAATTTTCGACTCAACCATAAAATTATCATAACAATCACAGTCGCATTCTAAATGTGACATCTATTCTGGCCTACATCTCGTTACCATCTAGGTTATAATTTTTATTTACAATCCTGCTTTTTTCGTTCAACCCCGGGGTAATCTCGTTACAGTAACACCAAGCAACGTCTCACATCTGCTATCAATATAGTCCAGTCCAAAGGGTTAACATCAGCCAGGATGCATGCAGTTATATCGATTCTTATGCACTCGAACCACGTCTTTCTTGTTATGGAATTGATATAAGAGGTGAAACACTGTAAATGACTGAATCACCTGAGACGCCGCGTACATAAAACATCGGTAATAATGATCCTAAATCATCCAAGAATCTTTGCAGATCTATTGTGGTCATTTATACACTAATATAGTTTGGAAATGTTTGAACCGACAAATGAAAACAAAATGTACGTTCTTACTACAACATACATGTCCTAATCATGAAGTGTGTATTAAAAAAAAAGAGGGAAGAAGACAATGTATTTGGTTACTTTTATCTCCACCTGTTAAGCGAATAAAATATAAATTAAACGTAAATATAATATAGGAATGATTTTATTTAATACTAGCAAATACATGCTCCCTCCGGTCACATATTTTTGCTAGGTTGGGAGGATGATATCATGGTGAAAGAACGACATACACTGACCCCAAGGAAGGAGGTAATGACTGATAGGATGATATCAAGACGATCGAACACTACTCTACCCTTCTCCAAAAGGAGGTGTTAATGCCTAGGAGGATTATATCATGACAACAGAATAGATAGTACACTACCCCCTCCCCCCAAAACAAGAAGGTAATCTTGAGAGGATGGTATCGTGAGGAATGAACATATACTATACTGCCCCCCCCCCAAAGAGGAGGTAATGCCTGGAAAGAATGAATCATGACGAATGAAAATATACTACACTATCCCAAAAAGGAGGAGGTAAAGCCTGAGAGGATTAACCCCCTCCCCCCAAAAAGAGGAGGTAAGATTGTATCATGACAACAGAACAGATACTACAATACCCCCTCCAAAATAGAGAAGGTAATAGCTGGGAGGATCTCCCCAAGGAGAAAGTAATGCCTGTGAGTATGGTATTATGGCAATAGAACAGATACTACACCCCTCCCTCCAAAAAAAAGATGACGGTAGTCCCTGGGAAGATGGTCTCATGACAACAGAACAGATACTACTTGCCTACCTAAAAAAATACCTGGGAGGATTATCCCCACTTCCTTAAAAAAGGAGGAGGTAATTCCTAGGAGGGTGGTCTTATAACAACCGATACTATACTACCATGAAATGATAATACAATAATAAATGAAATCAGTTTTTTTTTCATTCATTTAAAAATGTTTCCCCATAAAAACATTATTTTTATGGTTCCTTAGCCTTTTGGCTAAAATCAAAGTGTAATACCTGTTTTCTGCAACACAGTGACATCAGACGTTTTACTATCGATGACGAAAATATTGCGAATTTATAAGAAAATATGACAATACAAATTACAATGGTATATTACAGAATATTAATTTATTAGAAACTGTTTATAAAATAAATATGTAAATTATGAACTAAAGGTGCTTGTGGGTGTTCACAGTATACGATATATACGGCATTACAAAATATAATCTTGTATCATAGAATTAAGTAAGCACCACCTGTTTTGCTGTTAACATGGTTAGGATAGATGGAAAAAGCTTTCGCATTTATTCATTTAGATATATAAAAATAACTAAATAGATTGACCCTATTCAAAAGTGACTAAAAGGCTCCCTTTTCATTGGCTACTACACCAATATGAAGGCGAGGGCGCCACCCCTTTCATTGAATCCTCAATATGTAATGCTAAGTGTTAAGCAAGGACCATTTTTTGAGTCTTTGGTATAACTCGACCGAGGATTGAACCCTGCTCTTCCGGATAATTAGCGAACAATCTAAACATCATGCCAAATGGTGCGTTAATTTACATAATATAGTCATTATCACGTAAAATTGTATGTTGCATTTGAACTCGTGCATGAAAGAATGGCAATTGGAAAATTAAAGATTGGTCACTCCAATTATGTGATTAATAATTAATTATTAGCTAACCTTTTTATGTATGTATTTATATATGTATGATACTCACGAAAAATGTTAATCTTTAGCCCAGTGGCCAGGGAGGAATATCACTGCCTCCTTTAGTAGCTGATAGATTAAAGATTTAATACTTACAAAGAAAAAAAGTTAAATTATTTAGCATAATTAATTTAATATATATGAATTTGAAATTCTTTGAATTCTTGCACAATGCGGTTGGTCTGGCACTGTTCTTAGAAAATCGTCTAATTTTGATTTAATGAAATTGATTTAATCTCTTGATTTAGTTTTTCTAATATTTTGGGGTAACATATAAATAGCTTCTTTGTTGGAAAAATTATATTTCTATAAAATATAGTGTCTGGTACTCAATTCTCACTAGACTAGATATACTTATCTGATTCATTAATGTAATTTAAATTAAATTAAAAAAAATAATGTGTGCATCACAAAGTGATGGAAAAAGAAAGCTCAAAGTATAATGGGGATAATTGATATGTTTACCTTTAAATTAAAATAGAATTATCTGTCTTTCATTTTTAACCTTTTAGGGAATAATTTCAAATTGTCTCCATTATAACAATCTTCTTTGCCGATATAATTTTTCTGGATTATTTTTTTAAGTATAAAGAACATGATGCAAGGACAAAAAGAAAGAAATCGCTAGTCAGAATCAAATATCGATTTGTCAGATGTATTGCTATTTATGTTCAACGTGGAAAATCCTATCAGATAACTTTATATATTAGATTTAATAGGGATATGTAATTTAAGTTATGTTCTGTTCTGTTATTTTTTATTTCAAATCCTGGATTAGGAATTTTATTTCTTCGGGTGTTGACAACATAGTATTATGGACATCTTTCTTCTTTCTAAACAATAGTTTCCGTTTTCCCCAACAACTTGTCGGATTATACATTATTCTATTTAATTGTCTATGGGAAATAATCACATGTTTATTCTTCATAACTAAGTAGATTAAAACGGTTAATGTTCGGTTTAACGTGACTATATAAAGAAATATAAAGAAATATAAAGGAATATAAAGAAATATAAAGAAATATAAAGAAATTTAAAAGGTGTCATTTTGAAGCTTGGATGCAACTAAAAATCGATCCTAAAAAAAACAGTATTTAATCTAAATTATGTTAAAACTATTACTGAAAATAAGTAAATAAACCTTCTTTTTAAACACAAAGGAACATGGATCGGTGCTTGTACCCAGTTTTGTGTATTGTTAAAAAAAAAGATTACTTACACCCCCAAACACCATCTTGCCACTTGTCTATCACTAGTATTAACCCCAGATAAGCTAATATGACTTAATTCAAGAAAAAGATTAGTGCTCACTCCTACATTTCGGTATAGTAGTCAATGAAAAAGGAGCCTTTGGGTTGCTCCCAACCACGGTCGTTTGGGTAGAGTGTGCTTATGATATTCCCAAGCTGTTACCCATCCAAAGTATTAACCTGACTTAACATGGCTTAACTCAAAGAGATCTCCATCATTCCAGTTATCATAAGAGCCACTGGACTCATGAATAAGAACTTGAAAAAGTATTTAGCAAGTATACCTGGTGAACCAAGTGCAAGAGAAATCCTAACAACTGGACTCAAGGGAACAGCCAGAATCCTGAAAAGAGCTCTCGGTTGGAGTCTGTAAATAACGGGTGATCGTATGGCATTTGGAAGAATGCCCCGTCCCCAGCAACTGAATGAAAAGAAAATTTTTTTAAAAGGGGTGAGCAAATGGTGTAATTGGCTATGCTTAGTTAAAATCCTATAAGATATTTTGTTTTTAATTATGCAATAATACCATTGGGAAAGGTATGAACCCACATGATGATAATGTGATTGATCGTTTCGTAATACTGAGTTATAAACCAAAATCAGAATTGAAATACTTTTTTCCGTTACTCAAGTATAATCTGCCTGTTCCTCAACAGAAGTTTTGATCTGCCCATTCCTCTACAGAGGCTTCGATCAAAATGCCTTATTAACTTGCTATAAGTACAATTTCCACATTTTGTTAACATTTATTTCTCCATTTTCAGTTATCGTAAATGACGTATCTTCTTTCGAAATTTTTTTAGCGTTTTGTTTTCCTTTTTGAATTGAAATGTTAAAAGAATTATCAAATTAGAATTAATAATAAATTAAATTCAAAACTTGTTTTCAAATTTCTTATATACGATTTGTAGCAATAATTAAATTGTCCGAATTTTTCTGTGATGAGAAATCTTGTTTTTTGTTATCACAATGCTGATGTCAAACTAGAAGATCATTGTGGAATTTTGAACTCAACTCTTTATTGAAGGTACTTGTGACATTCTTTCAATTAACTTGTTAAATCATCTTTCTGCCTTTGCTCAGGATTGAACTCAGAACCTCAAGATAACTTGAACACTTTAACTAACGCCCTAGTCGTCTTAGACATATGTCTCTGGTACAAGTCAGAGTGAATTTTTTAGATGTATAAACCTAGTCAAGTTTCTTCTTCATTAGAGTCTCCTACGTTATGTTCATCACAATACTTTACACGCACTTCTAAACTTACTACATCCGGTATTCCCAAATTGTCACCCATCTAAGTACTGAGCAGGCTCAACATTGCTTAGTGTTTCAATGTGATATAGCTAAAATCAAGTAATAGTAGAATTGTCATCGTCCTATGACACACCTTTTATGGCAAAGGTGCTTCATGCCAGATTTCGTGCTATTTCACTCAATAGTTTATTATCATCATTATTATTATTATTATTTTTATTATTATTAATAATAATAATTGTAGTAGTTGTAGCAGCCGTAATTGTGACGAATAGTTTTGGAACCTATACGTGTTGGTAACCTATACGTATTAACAGTAAAAGGATTAACAGTTTTACCCCATATGCCATACCTACCACCGCAAAAATACTTCATGATAAATTTGATGAAATTGTGTCGAGTAGTTTAGGAGCCTATAAGTTACCAACTGAGAGACTAAAAACGTTCAAATATAATATAGATTGTTGTTGTTTTTTTTTGTTTTTATGGCATAGGATAATTGTTAGAGTGTTTACTAATGAGTTGGGAGACTAGGGTTCAATCCTCGGTCAAGTCATACCAAAGACTTATAAAAATGGTACTTGATGCCTCTTTGATGAACACTCAGCATAATAAGGTAAGGGTCAAGGCTAAGTGGAGCAATCCAAGAAAAAGATTAGTGCTCACTCCTACATTTCGATATAGTAGTCAATGAAAAAGGAGCCTTTGGGTTGCTCCCAACTACGGTCGATTCTTTTGTGGGTTATTTAATTCTGGAGCCCATCATACACAATTCGTTTACGACAAACTGTTATTTTACCTGTAACAAGGCAAAAGTGAAGGTTCATAGTTTTCCCTTATGGTGTCAGTGTTAGATATGGGCTGCTCACCAATTAATTGAGTCCCATACTTCAACCAAACTTGATTCTAGTGTGTTATCTTTAATTCGAAGGGTTTTTTTTGTATTGATCTAACTGGAAAAGGAAAGCTGTCCAAATAAAAACCACAAGCAACACAAATTAATTCACTCAGTTTATTGGCTCTTCGTAAAAAACAATCTCTTTTTAAGTGCCCCAGGGAGGATGTAGGTGCCCGCCAGTCGCTTAGACACCAGCCGCTGGCTGACACACGTCCGATGCCAGGAAAATCCCAAACTAAAAAGAATGAGCCAACAGGAAAAACAGAAGTCACCCAATTCATGACGTCACCCTCCTCTTACACCGTGGCTGCAGTCAGCTCACGCCCTCCCCTCTCTCATATTATCCAACATCATTGCTTAATTGAATCAAGTAGATCTGATGGGATTTGAACTTGTCTTTGCCGATTTCATACATGCATATGCTGGTAAATTATCACACCATATGCCTAACTCCCATCATCTTGGTAAAATGCAAATAAGTTAGATTTTGCTTATGTTTTACGGCATATCAATCCTTTTTTAAGGCTTTCTAATGGCAAAAGTCTATGAAAGCAAAATCACGTCATTGATCAGAAGCTGGTATTTCACTCATAGCGAGAGGGGATCAAGGATTCATGTTTTCTCGGTTCAGCCAGATCTATTTATGTTCACTTTGTGCCTAATTGAATACATTTGGTCATCCAGAAAGTTAATGGATAGAGATCAAATACTGACCACAAATTATGGGCATCAAACACCTGACAACATGACAGATGAACAGAAAGGAGTGAACATAGAGGTTGATCTGCTTAGTAGAAATGCCAAGTGTTAGGATACCAGTGATCAAAATGATGGAGATGAAGGATTTATTAGGTTGTCCGGAATATTTGGAGAGAGTTTGAAGGATGAAAATAAAACATATTTCTTTGTATTAGAATAATTTTCACCAAATTGTCATGAACAGTATTTTTTTTAAATGTCAAACATTTCTGAAAGCTCTCTTACCACGGTTTTTGTGTTGGCTTCAATATCTCTATTTGTATAAAGTTAGGTATATGTTTATATAATTGTATGTACAGGATTAACTCCTAAACTAATCAATCGATCATTATGAATTTTAGAACGCAGCTGCTCTGCGGAAGTGGTCAAATATGGGCTATATTTAGTTTAATTTAGTTTAATGCAAAGAGAAAACAAAGGGTTGAAGTCTTTCTTGAAAATTCAGATACCTCCGATTTCTATGAAATTTTAACAAGAGGTATTAGACATCAATAAATAAATATTCCCTCAAATTTTAGTTTCTTTGGGGAATTTTAAAGGGTTTTTAGTGGTCATCATATTGGCACAACCTTCTATTTGAAAATTAAAATATTTCTGATTTGCATTGAATTTGATCCATATTCATTAGACAACAATTAGGCAAGATTCTCTGAATTTCAGTTTCTTCTTAAGACCACTTAAGCGTAAGTCTTAAACTTTAGACATTTTCTTGAATCAAAATAATATAATGTATTTTGATATTGGAATAATAAAGATTTTATACAAAGGCTTAGTATCATTATATCTTGATTTTAATCTTCGTAAGGGGACATAAAAATTGGTGAAAAACTGATCTGTTTGGAGAATTAATTTTACCCGTCTTTAGACGGTATTCTTCTAGATACATATATATTATACTAGCAAGTACCGTAAAATTGCCAAATAATAAATGTACTACTGATCCCAACCCTAAACCCAATATTACCGTTTTTATTCTTATTTTTTAATCTTCAAGTTCTAAATAAAATAAAACATAGAAAAATATTTTCTTTGCAGTTTTTTGGATGTCTGGTGTGTATAGAGATACTACATTATTATTGTAAAAAACCTTAATACAAAACTACTACCAGCATTGGTTGCGAGTTTAGCTTCACCATTAGGGTAAAATCGGTATAGGATAATTTCTGAGAACTGTTGCCAGTCCTAATATTGTGAGCTATCCCTCTCCCTACCAGAGGAGGGTGTATAGCAGCTGTGTTGGGAGCATGATGCTGCATGGTGGGGAGTACTGGGTACCCACCCAGTCCTCACTCCCCGTCTCCAACGTAATGACAGTGTAATGATCAGATGGATATCTAATGTCAGTTAGTATCGGACTAGGTATATCAGCTCTGATACATTTTTGGTGAGGTTGAATGTGTTAAAACTGGATCAGCTCCTGATGATCAGTCAGCTACGTTGGTTCGGCCATGTTGAAGAAGAGCGATTCTTGGCTTAATAAAATTGCAGAGATCTGGAGGTGGAATACTGGAGGAAAGTGAGATGATCGAATAAAACTTGGATGCGAGCCATTAACAAGGATATTCGGCAAGTGAATTTAAATAGAATCGATCCTCAAACCGTCTAGTTTCGAAACTAGGATTGCAAGCTGCCAGAAAATGTTGGGCCCCTGACCAAGGGAAATAAAAACGATAAAGTGGAAATTATGATGATGATGATGATGATGATGATGATGATGATCCCTCATAAAATGTTACTTAAGAAAACTTGTTTTATCTTGGTATAGGGCTTTGTTTTCAATTGCATCCCCAGACGAAGCTGTTCAGGTTGTTAAGAAGTTTTGTTACCTTTCTGATACTATTGGAACACAGGGTGGAGCACATGCTAGTGTGATTGCAAGAGTTAGGAGTGGATGGAGAAAGTTCAGGGACCTTCTGCCATTACTAACCAGCAGAATGTTACCACTGTCGACCAAGAGAAGAGTCTATCAGACATGTGTACACAGTGTGATGCATGGAGAGAAATGACATGAGAATGATACGATTGATGTGTGATGTGAGTGTTAAAGATATGCTTAGTTCTGATGACCCTAGAGGAAGATTAAATCTGGACAGTACAGGGAGAAGTGTGCAAAACAGGAGACTTTGTTCGTTTTGTCGCATTGAAAGAATCGATGAGAGTTCTTAGGTTAGTAGATGTAGAACAGTTGATGTAGCAGGTTCAGTTTACAGTGAACAGCGAAGGAAAACATGGGAGGAAGTGATAAAAATGGACTTGAGAGAAAGAAGGATAAATAAAGACCTGGCTAGAAATAGGTTAGTTTTGATGTCAATTTCTTAATGACGTTCAATACATACCAGCATGTAAAACAGACGTTAATCCAAAGATGATGAGGCAGAGAGACAACACGAATATTGTATAGATTATAGATCTACACATTAATAATATGAAAATATTGCAAAGCACAAATTATTTTTTAAAAACTTGCAATTATAAAAAAGAATTTACAAACAAACTTTAACCAAAATCAATTAATGTTTCACATCGCATTCACTTAAGATCATCTAAACGTTTTTTGATCACATTCATTTTTGTTGTCTGTTCAATCTACTTAAATCCAGTAGTTTTCACAAAGTTTTCATTCATCAATGATGTAAGTAATTATATGTTATTTTTTTGTTATTATTTTGCGTTCATATCTTCTCTCTATATAAAAGTCAGTGTTAGTTTGCTTGTGCGTTATAGAAATCGACATGTTAACAGTTAGAACATTCAAATAAGTTTCAATAAGAGGCAAATTTTTCACAGAATCTAAAGATATCATTGAAATTCTCTTTTGATTCAATCTGATATAACTAGGGGCAATTATCGGTAAGGTCCATAAAATAACTGAAATATATTTGTTAACGTGTAGGCTAATCTACCTATTTCAGAAATAAATGGACTTACCCAGATACACTAAATATAGTTATGACTAAGTGTCTTGGCATTTATTGGTGGAATTCATTTGCAGTCCAGTGGCGTTAGCTGGAACATACCAGTTGAGAATCCGATCTCAACAATCAGTCCGACAGAAACTGGGCCATTTCGGTGGCTTTTTATCTGTCTGGCTGAGGTATTCGTCCTGGGTAGTCCTAGGAGGTCCATCCTCCCATGCCTTTTCTTCCCTCTTTGGGATGGAGTTAGTTTATTTCTAACTGCATGCGGAGCTCCGACCAGGGAATGACGACGGGCTGCCCAAGCAATTTTTACCAGGCTAGAGTGCCTCTTCTTTAGAGGTGCTGGCTTGATTCTCTCGACCTTGTGTCATATCTTCCTGCGGTGGGAAGGAAGTAAATCCCGTTATTGGTGGCAGTTATGGCCTCAGAATCAGACGTGTATCTTGTGTAACATACTTTTGTTCATACACTTTTGTTAATCATACCACTGTTTGCCTTGATTATTACGGACCCTGCAAGGTCACAACAATATTAGAATATAAAGGAACGAAATTCATGTTTTTAAAATAGATGTTCTTTGTTTCATAAAACGAAAATAAAATTAAACAAAGAATATCTCAGTGAAGAACGTATTTTAAAAAATGGTTTAAACATTTAAATAATTACTTTTATTGGTACTTTTAAGATTTAAAATAATTAAATAATAACGAATTCGTTTCGATACGTTGAAGCCATTTGCCGGTTTACAGAAATGCAGCGTCAACAAGTATTTTTTTTTTACAAAACACCACTGCGCTAACAAATTTTTATTACTTGACCTCATCTTCCAAATTTTATTTAAAACTTTTCTTTCAAGACAAAAATTGTAAACATGATTATATTTGAAATTATTTCCGACCAGCAATATATTTTCACATAAGCAACGCCGGGTGAATACCGCTAGTTTGAAATATAAAATTATGTAGGACTTCAACTTTAACAATTTCACCAACAATATATCGCCTATACATCGATGATGGCTTAAAGAAGTCAGAAGCCTAGGACATAAATAAATCTACACAATTATTAACTTTGAATATTTTATCTCAAGAATTAAGAAAAATAATATAATTCCTTGAAAAGCTGATTAAAAAATGCAGCCAATATGCTTTGTCTATTACCTTCAACAATGTTTGTTTCAATGAATATTTGCTTGCTCAGATCAATTTGAATTTTTCATACAATTTGTATAACATCGCTGAGAAATATCATAAAACACTTCTGAGCCATGAAACTGCAGTAAAGTATTAAGATCTGAAATTAACGATTCCTTATTGTTATTCTATCTGAAAAGATATTGAGCACTTTATATGTACAAAGGTCTACTGTCTTGGTTTGGTTCGGTTTCAGAATTCATGTCTAGCCGACAGTTTTTTTGATAAGTTAATTTTTAGTTTTATTATTGACATTATGTATATACTAGCCGTATTCATCCAGCGTTGTTCTAAATATCATGTTTACAATAGTCCGTTCTTGTTAGTCTAATAGTAGAAGTTAAGCGTGACTGAGTTATCAGGAGTAATTTATTTTGTAAAAAACGTCATATAGAACACAAAAAAGAAGCTGTCAAATAAACCTTGATTTAGTCTATTTGTTGTTAGTCTAGTGGTAGAAAGCAAGCTTGACAGTTATTTATTCTGAACTCTAATTATACGAAACAATGGCAAAAAAGCGATATTTTTTTTAAATATAAGAAAGAAAAATAGGTATAATATTTCGGCTTACTCTGACGTTAAGTAATAAACAGAAAAAATAACAAAAACGTTGTCATCCGTGTTTGAAACGTCAGAAAACGGTGAGATATGGATGTAATTTTTATACACCATCTAATGAAGATTTGCGATCTCACACGATACAACATCAACATTTCAAAGAAGCCAAAGATTTCCTAATTATTTCCACCATAGTTTTTTATATGAATGAAAATTTAATATTATCTGTTATTTAGCAGCTATAAAAGAGAGAATGTATTAGTTTATAGATTTACTATCAGTAGATAAATCTGCTGCTGATTACAAAGATGGCGTCCATTTTTTTATTTTAATTTGCTGTTGATGACATCGATGACATCCATCTGAAAAATATTCCTAGTCAGATAAAGTATTTTCGGAAAGAAATTCAATAAGGAAAACTTTTTTATTTCAAAGAACATTACACATGTATATTTCATTACACATGTATTTATATTACTGGGTTTAAAAAGGTGTAAGGAAAAATCTATTCCGAATTCAATTTATTACTATTTTCAATTGAGTTCAAATCGGCAAGTTTATACTTAGAACTGATAATTAGATTTAATCGGTGTTTACTAAATCTGTTAATTTTATACCAAGGTAGATAGAAAATTAGGTAATTTTTAATATTCCTATTGAAAAATTTATGAAGTTATAAATGATATGATTATTATAATGTGCATCAATTTTAAATTGGTGTAAATCGCTTGCAATAGATTTGAGTATATGTATTGTCTGGTCGATTGAGGGAGAGGGAAAGTTTTATGCATTTTGCGTGGCTTAAGTGTATATACACGCGTAAGTATGGAATTTAAATTAAACTAACAACAAAAAAGATATACGGGGCAAGAGTTCAGAGAGAGGAGAAGGTGATTGATTGACTGACCTACCTCTCTCTTTCCCTCTCTCTCTCTCTATCGCTTTTTCCCTCTCCTTCCCTTCCGTTAGTGACGTCACATGGGGGAAGGGAGGGAATGGCATTGCTTCCAACCAGTTAGCGCCGATTTCTTATTTTTTTAAATTCAATGAAAAAATTGTAAGTTAAAAAGAAGAGAACACACACACACGATCGCACAGGCGAATTCATTTCCTCCTTTAAATTTCTTGATGGTATCTTATTAAAAATAAATAGATATGCATAAAAATTATCAAAATGTTAATATCTATTTATATGAATAAATGTTAATGTGTATCTAATTGTGACAGAGCAGTCGGGGCCGACGGGGATCGGGTACACTAGTGGCGCACTAATATGCATCTTGGTGATGATGCTAGGCCCTACGTAGAAACGAAGTGGAGATATAAGACTAGTATATATATTGGACGCGAAACGGTTATCCAAACAAGGTTGTATCCGGCGTCCAAATGTCTACGAAAAGTCGTGTTGACTGTCAATTCCGATTAAAGCCACACAAAGCAAGAAGCTTGCTAGGTGGTATTTTACAGATAACGAAAATCCCATTTTATTTCAAAGTCGACTTAAAAATCGCGAACTATACAAGTTAATCGTCTAAACTTGTCGGTATTAATTAGGGCAGAGGTCTGCCACACGGCGAGAAAATAACGAGTAATTGTTTTTATAATAACAATAAAATCTAAAAGGAAAGAGAGAAGAAAAGGGTGTAGCAATGAACATTTTCAATGAGAGTCTATGCATACAAACGCGCCCCTCCAACCCCCTGAGAGAGGAAGAAACACATAGAGAAATATGTTAGAGAGAGGGAGGGTGTGACAAGACATTTCAATAAGAGAAAAGTAAGTCAGTCAGAACCAGGACAGAGAACAGGCCAGGCGTGTCTGTAGCGCGCACGCCAATTCAAAGGCGTGCGTGACAAAGTAAACCCCATCGTTTTCCTTAGCATAGATTAGGGACTTAATAAACAACTTGCAATCGTAAATGAATTCACACACGCACCGAGAGACAACGTAATAGTTGAATGCAAAAGACCTTGTGTTTTTAATTTGTTATCTTCAAATCAATCAATATATAAATATGCGGTATCCCAAAAGCCATAGTACCATATATTTAAAACTGGCACTTGTAACCAGCCATCACTGGTCGTCTATACGTTTTATCTCTTGGACTAATCGTACTTTGTATAGTATAAGAGAAGGGGCTTCTGGGCTCACTGTAAGTCGATACTCGGGAGACAAAAACTCTTGCAGACAACGCCGACTCTGATGATTGTTGGATAATGATTTACCAAACTCGAGTCCTATGTTCTAGGGTTTGTAAGGAACCCGATCTTCTATGTAAAATTGATTACACATTCCCGTTATTGTAAATGATGAATTAAATTGATTATTTATTATTTCGTAGAGGCGGATTCCTCATTTTGTCTCAAGGCATTTAAGCTTTCAAAGTGAAGAAAATAGACTTTTGAATTCTGTTTTCGTTGGGTCACGCCAAACTTTCCCAACATAAATTTTTAAAGGTTTAACTGTGAATATTTGAAAGAAGAAAAAAAATTGATAATATATATATATATATATATATATATATATATATATATATATATATATATAATAAAAATAATAAAATAAAAACATGGTTATTGGAATATAATATGAACCTGACTTATATATATATATATATATATATATATATATAAGTCAGGTTCATATTATATTCCAATAACCATGTTTTTATTTTATTATTTTTATTATATATATATATATATATATATATATATATATATATATATATATAATCAGAAAGACGCTAATTTTGAATTTTATTCTTTATTATCTTATATTTAACTGGTTTTGCAAACTCACTTTTTCCTGATTCAAACAATTTAATCCAAGTTCAAGAGGTGGCACAACGAGCCCTCTTTTTTCCTAGTATATATATATATATATATATATATATATATATATATATATGATAAATAAGTTAGAATAATATCCAACTGATTATATAAAATAAGAATGAAAAACTCAAAGATGTCGGAAATATATATTTTGATGTATGTAACGTTTGCGCTCGCTTGAAACTAACATCTTTAGACACAAATGAAATAAATTGTAAACTCGAAGCAAAAATCGTTTGTCGTGATATTATCATGTGATGGTGTTGTCATGGAGATTAACTTTTATTCAATTTCCAAAAGGCATCATCATCACATGACAACATCGTGACAAACGGAGTTTTTTCTTCCTGAAAGTTTTCTCTTGTGTCTGAGAATGCTAGCTTCAATCTACTGAAACATTACTTACATCAGAATATATATTTGCAACATATTTCACTTTCTCACTCATCCATAATTTTATATCAAATCTTGGATATTGTCACCACTTAACTTAATATATATATATATATATATATATATATATATATATATATATATATATATATATATATATATATATATATATATATGTGTGTGTGTGTGTGGGTGTGTGTATTGAGGCAGCATTTTTTCTCTAAGGCACGTATTATTAAAAATAACCGACAACTCGTGTCTGGATATTTTTGTATGGACCAGGAGGTTGACCATGCATCTATCGGATAATAGTGCCATAGCCCGACACCTCATTAACGAACATTCCTGTCCCCGCTCGCAAATCCGAAAACTTCTTGTAGACAACACTAAAATCTTAGAATACAATACCAATATACAAAAACTCCATATACTAGAAGCTTTACACATAAAAACAAAAACAAAAACGGTTATTAACAGGATTCATTTTAACACTAGTACTAATATACTTAAATGTTTATAATACTAAATAAATATAGTTTCGTATTTAAATTTTCCCGCCAAAATTAACTCACTCCAGGTATTTACCTGATTGACATTATTCCTACTGAAGATGGACCCAGATGGGTCAGAAAATACTTTGGACCTAAAAGAAAATTACGGCAGATTCATCAGCCAATTCTCATCCGAGATTAGGACTTTAATCCGGAAAATGGAAGGGATCCATACAAAAATATCCAGACACAAGTTGTTGGTTATTTTTAATATATATATATATATATATATATAGTCTTTGAAGTTTTTACACCTTTAAAACTATATGATAAAACAAAAATCTTTTAGTCACAAGTACTTCATGGAAAATTCATTTGTTAGTAAGTCAATTAATCTCTTGTAATCACTGTATTAGTAAGCTTCCAAGAATTTACGCTAGACTTGATATTATTGTTGTTTAGCCAACATTACTCACTCTTATGCATAGCAGCTTTATTAAAAAAATCATAATAATCGGTTTATTAGTTTAGGAGTGAATCCTATACACAGAAATATATAAACATATATACATACATAACTTTTTATATATATACCGCTGGGCTGCTTCTCAGCTGACTACAACATTGTCGTTTTCAAGTCCAATGTAAACACATTCTTGCTAAGCCGTCCACTTAAATAATCAAACTTTTCCAAACTTCAACCACCATTACCGACCGTCACGGTGTTGTCTCAACGTTCACCTGACACTCATTAACTTATATTCTCGAGTGGCCTTTGGGCTTTGATAAGTGGTGACTCTTTAATAAAAACAAAAATCAAAAACAATTATATAAGTGTGTGATAATATAAAAAAACAATTCTTTTATATAGATACGATCGATTGTTTATGAGAATCAATTTCCAAAGCAAAATGAAGCTTAATATTCAAATATTCAATATTTAAACTTTTTAAAAGTTATTTAAAATTTTGCAACAGATCAAAGGTATACCATACTGTGATTTAATGTCACTTTCAGAGTAAAGAAAACTTACACGCGTTTCTGGAAAAATCCAGAGTATACTTGATCAAATTCAAGTTGCCAAACGAATATCTCGTCTTCAAAGTTTTTATTTGGTAATAGACTTATACAAACAAAGAAGCGAAATATTAGTCTACAGCATGTTTTTATCTGATTTTGTCTTTTAAATTTTGTAGTTTGACCTTTTTCCATTTTATTCTGTCCATACATATATACATATATATTTGATAATTTAAATCATTTTCAAATCATATTCCAAATAAAGAGCATACACAAATGTATTAAAGTTGTTTACAGTTGTTTCAAGGCAATGTTTATTTTTAGTCATACAATGGAACATAAAAAAATTTCAAACACTGGATCATCATCAGAACAGAATTTTCGTAATTATTATATGTAGATGACACTTCACCAAAAGAATGTAGGAGTTGTTTTCTTGTTTATTTACAGGGATAGAAAATAATTCCCTCTGAAAATAAGTATGGTAACTCGATAAGAAGACACAATATCAGGGATCACAATTCAGTCCACTGAGTCTCTTTTTTCCCTAGCCATGCTATTCTGTCTTTTTTATTAAACCAATAGTTTTAAAATTAGCACAGCTAATTTGATCTGCAGATATGCTGTCAGAGCCTCCAGCTGCATTGTATCAATATCACAGTCCTTGAGGGTTGACTTAATAAACCCTTCTCACATTTTTTTTTTAATCATGATTCTCCTTTTGTTAAAAGAAATGAATCAAAATGTAATGTATAATGCTTTCAGGGCCCCCAGTGAGAAGGCCTTGTGCTAGCTTTGGTTGGATTACCTATGCACACATGTCAAGTCGTGAGAAATCAGTAACTTTTAAAAAATATCTATCGACCAAGGACCTACTGGTTGATAAAGTAATTTTAAAAAATATAACTCTCGGTGTTTAAAAGATCAAAATCATATGATACAAAAAAAATGATGTAGTGCACTACAGATTTGGAAGTTAATTCAACTCCAATTCACCATCAGAGATGCATGCGAGCCTTTGACTCTGACATAAAAATCACGATTCTAGTATCAGTATTCCCAGCTGCAATAAAGAAACTCTTCAGATCATACATTTTCTTTCATAAGTATGGCTTGTGTTATTTGTTTGGTTGAATTGTCCGTCTATTTTATTGCATATCAGTTTTGTTTTTCTTTGGGGGGGGGGGGGATGGCGTATTTAATATGAAATCAAAATACTGATCGGAAATGATTAATTGAACACAAATGGCTATGTTTCACAATTGTTCAGACGAGGAAGATAGATTTGTATTATTTGGATCATTCTTGGGAGAATTGTATCATAACAACAGAACAGATACTAAACTAGCCCCTCCAAAAGAGGAGATAATGCTTCAAAGGATGGTATCATAACAACAGAACAGATACTACACTACCCCCTCTAAGGAGGAGGTAAACCTGGGAGGATTGTCTCATGACAACATAACAGATACTATACTACCTCCTCCCTCAAAAAAAGAGGAGGCAATGCCTGAGAGGATGGTATCATGATAACAGAACAGATACTACACTACTTCCCATTTCCCCCCCTCAAAAAGGGAAGATAATCACTGGGAGGATGACCACAAAACAGATACCACATTACATAAATTGAGCATTAAAAGATAGTACATTAGTCTGAAATAGTAAAGTAAACTGAATTGAGCATTAAAAGATAGTATAATAGTACAATAGTACAATTAATAAAAGTAATAATATAGGTTCGGCTTCAAACAGACATATACTAAATCTCCATTAGTATTAGACAACGTTTGTTTCCCTAAATCTTTTTTCCCTATATACTTTAATAACACAAAATACAAGCTAAAATATACTTTAGGTCTGGGATTGAGTTATGTTTGAAAAAAAAAACCCTGTTTTAATTGTTCTAATTGCAGTCTATCTTCCATGATCGTTTCCAATGTTTATTGCATGTTGACATTGTAAGAAATTCTTTTTATATACTAACGAGTCACCGCTTATCAACTCGAGGATAAGGGTTAATGAATTTGTTGGATGGACCGTGAGACAACACCTTCAGGATTGTTAACAATGGTTGAAACTGGGCAGAATTTGATTATCTAAGAGGACGACGCAACAAAAAATTATTAACACCCAGATTTTAAAACGACTATGTTATAGTCTGCTGAATACACTAATTAATTATATCGTTTAATCAGGATAAATTCTAAATACCCTAAGGAGCCTTAAACATCGCTTGACCGCTTTCTGAGAACAGTCTGTTGCTGTCCATTTTTTTCTGAATAGAAACATAGTAACTGATTCATACAAAGAAAGTTCAAATCTTATGCTGTTCTTTGTACCAACTGAAACCATGATAAGCAAGCCGTTTTTGCTCTTGCGTTCCATCCACATACTGCTGTTTCTGTAGCATCTATTTTATACATTTTTATCTATTGTGATGTATTTGTGTATCAATATTTCCAATGCGTATTTATTATGGAGTGTTGTGAGATTGGCTTATCTTCTTTTCGTGCCAGATCTTTTAAGCTGCACTGGTTGGGTAGTAGAGAGCAGACAAGAAGTGCTGCATTATATGGTAATCTTCTCCATGTTTGCAGATAGTTCGATTGGTTTTGTAGCCCCATCTGGTCATAGTAGCTTTTGATCTGTGGCGGACGTGATGATCCTAAAGCCAGATCGAGCAGTAGAAATAGCGCCGACTACCTCATCCCCGCCATAAAAAGGTCCATCTTTGCTTGGCGTGTAGTTTGAAAATTAAAGAAATACTAGTTAGGATCAAACTCACGACCTATGAGAAACAAAACGACTGGTTATTGTAGTACAATAAGCAAATTCACCTTAATAAATAAAAAAAAGGCGAGTCAACGAATTATTTGTATTTTCATTGGTTAAAAATAATTAACTGAGATTATTTAAGGTCTGAAATCAGCTGACTTCAAGGGAGGAAGAAAGAATGTAAAAGGAAAGAAGTGAGAGAAAACGGTCAGTGATTTGTGAGCCGCATTATTTTTGACTGAGGCAAAAATCGATTATTATTTTCATATTAATCCAGTGAAATTGAGATTTAACGGTTCCATTGAAGTCATAGTGTAAACAGTTCCTGATCGAGTTTCAAACCCCATTCTGGTTCTCAGACATCTGAATGTTTTTCACTGGATCCATGGTGTTTCAAGAGGGGGGATTTCCATGTCAATAAAAGGGGTTCATTCTCTAGCTTTCTGGTTCATAGCTGTAGTTTGGATTCTTCCTGAGATGTTTTTATGGACATGGCCGAGGAAGCTTTTTCTTGATTTCCGTCGTCCGTAAAAGAGATTGTGTTCATCATTGGTAGCCTTTTTGACTGGCCTTATGGAATCAACTCTGCCGAGTTAAAATTCTATTGAATCTGTTGAGACTATTAACACACTAATCTCATTGGAAAAAGCATGAACCTGCAATTCTCTACTTGCTATGTGTAAAATAGTAACTCACGTTCAACTGATCGTTTACAAAATGGATATTATTTTGGGGCATTAAATAACCTAAAATTGGTTGATTTGCCATAAAAACGAACAGACAAATATCATGTATCTATAAAATGTCTGATATATCTATTTGTATAAAGTTAGGTATGTGTATATGCTTATATATTTGTATGTACAAGATTCACTCCTAAATTACTTAACCGATCATTATGAATTTTGAAACACAACTACTAGGCATAAGGAGTCGTAATGTGGGCTATATCTAGTTTAATTTAGTTAGTTTTATGCAAAGGGAGTAAAAGGGGGTGGAAGCCCTTTGTGATAATTCAGATACTCCGATTTTTGTGAAATTTTAACAATAGGTATTAGACATATATAAATAAATATTCCCCAAATTTCAGTTTCTTTGGAGTATTTTAAAGGGTTTTAGGGGGAGATATGGACACAACTTCCCATTTGAAAATTCAAATATTTCAGATTTGCATTGAATTTGATATACATTTGAATACCAATTAAGTAAGATTCCCTAAATTTCAATTTCTCCTTAAGATCTCTTACATTTTAGACATTTTCTAGAATCAAAATCATGTAATCGATTTTGATATTGTTATAAGGATTCTAGACAAAGATTTAGTATCATTATACTTTGATTTTAATCTTCGTAAGGGGACATAAAAATGGTGCAAAGCTGTTCTGTTTGGGGAATTAATTTTACCCTTCCTGGGACGGGTGTTCTTTTAATTATAGATAAATGTGTCATTCTTGTTTTCTTTTACGTTTGTGCATAATCAGCCAAATAGATACTGGCGAATACTATGGAATCAGCTGTGCTAATTTCAGATCCTATTTAATCTATTGTGGTAATTTATTCATTAATATTGTGGGGAAAGGTATTAACCTGCAATTTCCTCGAGCTATGGATAAGATTGCAACTTGTGTTCAACTAATAGTATGCAATTGGTATTGTGTCCTTATTTACTTGCCTCCCACGTGCCGGCAGCGTTAGACACGAGGCCGGTTTTTGATGTGGAGAAGGTCCAACTTCCCAAAACGGTGCACTCTGGAGTGAAACTAAAATAAAAATTACCTCTGTCTGGAACGATTTCTCCTTCATTGACCGAGAACAGAAAAGATGACATGCAGTATCAGAACAGATACTACATTTTGCTCCTAGCCAAAAGGTCAAGGATGAGTTGTGCCTTGCTGCCTTTGTGAAACTGGTTTCTATGTAAAAGTTTTTTTGTGTATATTTTTGGCTCAATGGTTTTCTTCTAGAAGCAGTTCTTAGTTTTCTGATGAGCTGCATAAATGAAAGATACTGGTAATTACATCTTTATTCCCGGTTGTTTGTTTGTGCACGAAACGATCGTCAAGTTACACTGAATTGCTTTGAATTTTGGTAAGAAAAAAATGAATACAGACCTGGTCATTGAAATTTAACATACCATTGTTTCGATACAATTTATACCGTCTTCAGATATGCAAATACCAGGAGAAAAATGGCCATTGGAAATAGTATTGCAAATGAATGAGGAATATTATTAATAGTTAAAGAGAAAACAAATAAAACTATGGTGAGAAAAAGAAAAGACGGAGGAATTGATTTTTGGTGACTTTCAGCAAATAGTTCAAACGAACTGTCTTAAATTTTGAATTTGTTGGTGAGAAAGTTTCAGTGTAAGACAGGAGGGGGAGGGTTCAAGTTCAGCAGCAAAGCAAGAGTGTGTATATATCCAATGTCTGATATTCTTGTCACACATAAATGTGTCATTACTGTTTTTTGTTCATTTGTCTTAATGTATTATGGTTATGCTAATGCCTATATTAGAGACTTTAGCTATCCCCCCTCCCACCTTCTCTCTCTCTCCCTCTCTCTCTCTCTCTCTCTTTCTCTCATTATACCCAATAGCATAAACTAGCTGATAGAAGGAGGTTAAAAACAAATCATGACGTAGGAAAAGAAATGCAGCTACATTTTAGACAGAAAATTCCGTCGGTGATCTCAAGTGTGTTTTGCCATAAGCAATAATTGAAATAGATTCATGTGGTTCAAGATTAAGAAATTATCCGCTGTGTTAAATCCTGTTTTCCTCAGGCAGAGAAAGAGAACAAAACAAAACAAAACACACAACACAAGAAACCTTATAATCAATTAATCAAAACTTTAATAAAAGGGCGTGTGATTAGCCTAATAGATAGCACCGTAGACTATGGAATCAGCTATGCCAAGTTAAAAATGCAATCGGATCTAATACTATTGGGAAGGGGATGAATCCACAAATCTAATAGGATACAATAAGTGCCATCATCATTCATATTCGGTTTAATGTCTGTTTTATGTGTTGGACGGCTTTTAGAAATTGACTTATTACTTCCTTCCATGTTTTCCTTGGCCTTCCCCTGTGAACTGGACCTGCTACTTTAACTGTTCTACATCTACTAACTCAAGAAATTTCATCCATTCTTCAACGTGGGCATACTATCAAAGTCTACTCTTCTGCACACATCTCCCTATACTGTCCAGATCTAATCTTCTACTTAGGTCATCAGAATTAAGCCTGTCTTTAAGACTCACATTACACATCCATCGTATCATTCTCATACCATTTCTCTCCATGCAACGCATGTCCTCAACCCTCAATGGTCATGTTTCACTTCTATACACCATCATACTGCATACACATGCATGATGGACTCTTCTCTTTGTCGACAATGGTAACGCTCTGTTGGTTAGTAATGGCAGAAGTTCCCTGAACTTACGACATCCACTCGTAACTCTTGCAATCACACTAGCATCTGCTCCACCCTGTGCCCCAAGGTAACAAAACTTCTCAACAACCTCGATAGCTCCACCATCCATTGTTTACAATTGATAATTTATAACTAAAAGTGTATTTCAATAAGTCCATATTTACTTGCCTCCACATGTTGCAGCATGACGTCATAGTATACATAGTATTTTCTTCGGATGATAGCTAGGGAGATGTCTGAAACATTCATAAGGTCTTTTGGAGTTCGTTCCTACAACTTGCTATCATCCATCCAATGTCTTATATGAATCATGAGGTATCCAGACTGAGGACCCCTGACGTTTCGACTGAGATAGGCTGGAAAATGATGGATAATTTGTTTGGGCAAAAAATAATTAAAAAAAGGATAGATATGCCATAAAAAAGACTAAAATTTTAATCACTAAAAAATAATAAAATTACATATATGTATAAATGTTTCCGAACTAAACGGTTTCCATTTTCTGTGGTACTATTTTCTTTTATTGTTGTGTTCTTCTCATTATGCTGGCTCCATCTGCCATCTTGAATTTGAGTTGCACATGGATCAAACTCGTCTGTTCCCTTTCAATGACAAAAGATACAATAGAAGATTAGTGAGGGTTTGTTGTATCTTTAATAAAAGGGGTACAATAGATAAAGTTGTTGCCAAGTGGAAAGAACAACCAATACATTAGTACGAGGAATAAAGAAAACTTTATTACAACAGAGAGTACAATAATGGAGAGACAGACATTAGTAAAATTGTCAATGCCTTGGTCACCTTATATATAGTAAGCCAATTTATGAAAAAGGGGTTGTAGGATATTCTATTACAACATGGTTTGAAATGTTTATTTCCTTTGCATTTGAAACTCAGGCCATGGACTGAGATGGTCAATCCCGGACATCTTTATACCCACACTCTACCTGCCAATGAGTGGGATGGCTTAGTGAAAACTTCTCGTCCCAACGTCTGAAATAGCCATGCTTTTCATGCCAAAAATATCATTCCTCTTTCTCACACGTGACGTCACAGTCACATGTGTTCTCGCCTAAGTGTCGATGCTCTATGTTCTTCCTTACCTAACTTTATAAAGTAACAGTATATTTCAGAAATTAAATGGAATCTTTTTTTATGGATCTTAATATAAACAATTTTTCTCTCCTTGAACAACGTGCCTACAAGCATTTGTCAATGAAAATTTTATGCGATTTTGTTTGGGTTACAAAAAGAACTCTGTGGCCTTTTGCCTAGGAGAAAAGTGTAATATCTGTTCTGATACTACACTCCCATCCTTTCTACCCTCGGTCAGTCAAGAAGAGATTATTCTATACTGAAGCAATTTTAATTTTTATCCCAATCTAGAAAACTCGTTTTTGGCGAGCTGGATGTTCCGCACATTAAAAACCGAGGCAAGTAAATAGGGACAAAACGCCCTAATATATTTTTTTAATTTTTTAATTTATTTACTAATGAGTCACCACTTATCAAGGCTAAAAGCCACTTGAAAATAAAGGCTAATGACATGGATATATTGCCAGTTGAATGATGAAAATATTATTAAAGTACTAGCAGGATCCGTGTCCCGGCGTTGCCCGGGGTAAATAGAAAAGAACGATTTAACTTGAAAAAATAAATATTATAGTATCAAGCTAACTTGTTATTTTCATTTGTATTTTGACTTCTTCAATCCAATATATATATTAATACATTGTGTTATTTAAACATGTTTTCTCAGTCTAAAAGGATTACTCTTCACTGACCTAGGACAGAAAAGATAAAGTATAGTATAATACCCTTTAACGGTAATTCAATTTTTAAAAGTTTAAAAAATAAATAAAATAAACCGAAAAAGAAAAAAATATTGTAAAATCGGCAAATATTGAAATCGAGGGCAGAATTAGAGGTGGGCATGAAAAGTGCTGCCATTTAAAATCAATTAAGTATTACGTATGGAATCTGAAGAAAAACACTTTTTAAATGAGTAAATATGCTAGTGTGATCGGCTTATTTCCTAGATTACGACATGTTTCATTGGAGGGTTCCAGAAAGGGGAAAACAAAAACGCTGATTTATTTACATTTGAGAGGCATTTATAATCATCTACATTTCATCCAGCTCTCAGAGCTCTAACCCAGTCTAATACTACTTAAATCAGCAGTGGTGATGTAATATAAATTTACACTCAATGTCCTATCATAGTCTTTTTCACTCTTTACTTTTTGTACTGTTTTCTCTGTATTCCTTCTGAATACACTTTTCTTTCCATTTAACTTATTTAGTGATGCTTGCCTTAGGTCACTTATTTAAAATTGTATTCTGTATTGTATGCCCAACAAACTTATTTTCACTGCTGGTTTAGTATTACTAGACAAGGCTAATGATCAGGAGAGATAGAGAATGATTATGTTATTTTGGGTCATCCATAACTATAAGATTCTGATTTTCATAGTAAATGATTTAAGGCAATAATGTTGAAGTTCATTTCATTTTCATGATCAGCCATCTTGTCATATTTAGCTGACGGATATGATTTCATAGCAGAAAATATCATTTTTTATTTTAATGTCTCATAAGAAATTTTAAGCCAAATTATATGTTTACATTAATTACATGAGCAAGCATGCGTCCTCCGGATGCAAATACCAACTATTTTGTAAATGCATATAAAAAGATTAGTTATTTATTTAATTCTTTTATAATGCGTTGCTTATTATTATTATTATTATTATCATTATTATTATTATTATTATTATTATTATTATTATTATTATTATTATTATTATTATTATTATCATTATTATTATTATTATTATTATTATTATTATTATTATTTTACTTTCAATACACTGACCGACTTAACTGACTTCTCTCTTAAATTTTTAATTTGCAGCGTTTTTCAAATTTTTTTTAATTTTGTAAATTTTGGTAACTTTTCAGTATTCGTTTAACGTTCAACACTCACTGTCTTTTTCTTTTTTCTTTATTATTATTATTATTATTATTATTATTATTATTATTATTATTATTGGAGTTGCATTCTGTCAAAGAACCAATGTTATTTATAAGTGTAAATACCCTTTGGGAGAATACAACTTCCATAATAATTATTAAGCTAATAGCTACATTCGTTTTACACTCACTACCATATCCTGCCGCCTCACCATGTCCCTTATAAACTCTAGTTTAATCTACCAGCATTTACTAAAACATAACATCCCTTCTGATTTAAGACAAATGTTGGTTAATAACACGAAAATAATACATTCTGAAACCAATTTAAAAAAATCAAAAATACTCGAAGAAAATCCAGTAAATTACAATTAATAACATTACGTATAAAACCAGTAACAATATTTAAAAATGCTTAACGTAATGGAATTCATCTATTTTAATTCTGATGTCCTTGAATTTAAATTGTTAACGTCTCTCCTGGAACTACACTGGTTCGTTCTTTTGACGTCTAACTTACTTCACATGCGCATTCTTGGCTGCTTTTAGGAATTCTCTTCTTTTCTCTAGCTGTTTGTTCATTTGTTTTTGTCACCTATAGATGATTTGATGAAGAATCGAAAACGTTCGTGATACATATGGAACATACATTAATTTGGGGGGGGGGGGGATTTTGACACCAAAAAGATCATTAGAAAAATTGAAAAAATACAAAAAGGTATAATCAAGCTGAGAATTATGTTATGTTTAACAATGTTTGCTTATATATATATATATATATATATATATATATATATATATATATATATATATATATATATATATATATAGTTGAAATTTTATTGTTGTTTTTGTTAGCAATAACGACAGCTATAATAAATGCTGTTGTATTTTTACATATTTTATATGTAATGAGTTGTCTCTATTACAAGATGTATTTATTTAAGATATTTATTTATTTATTTATTTATTTATAAAAGAAATCCACATACACATGTGTTTCACGGTTTACCAATCTTCAGTGTGGCTTTTAGCCAGATTCGAACTCACAACACCATTGTCTGTAGTCTAGCGTGTTACCTATGGGCCAGAAGAACTTGCTCGCAATATGTACGATCTTTTAGCACTTTTAAATAGTTGATATTTTGTTGTTTTTGTTAGCAATAACGACAGCTATAATAAACGTTGTTGTATTTTTAAAAATTCACTTTCTAAGTAATAGGAGTTTAATATTTCGGGCAAGCTCTATTGGCTCAGAGGTAACATGCTAGACTACAGACAATGTGGTCGCGGGTTCGAATCTTGCCAAAAGCCACACTGAAAATCGGTAGACCGTGAAACACATGGGTATGTGGATTTCTTTAATAAATAAAATATATATATATAATTTTCTTAAATTACTTAGATTACAGAAAAAAATTAAAGTAAAACTGAACAATTTTCTTAACTGTAAACTGTAAGCGAAGAAAAAATCCAAGATAGAAATAGGTTGACACATCTAATATAATTTAGAGAACATGAAACAGTATATTTGAGAAATGTAACATAATTTTGAATACAGACACGAAATTTCCATTATAATAAGATAAGGCATCTTAATGATAAGCAAGAAAATTCTCAAAAAGCAGATGTTATTATCAAATTCACAATATACTTACAGAACCACCCGGCATTGCTTGAGTGTCAAATTCATAGAAATTAAAAACCTAGAAAAACACCTTATAGCCTTTGGGATAAGAGAAACATACAAAATTCAATGGCCAATGGATGCTTACATGAATATCTAATCCATAGTCATGCATACAAATAACTTTTGCAAAAGCCGTTCTGTTCTATGTGTGGACCGTAGCTTGGATAATTAAATGTTGAAAAATGGATAAAAACAGATAAGAACATGACAGTTGAATAAAAAAGATAAACATGTTTCATCATTATCATCATCATCAGTTTAATGTCTGTTTTACATGTTGGCATGTGTTGGACGGCTTAAAGAAATTGATTTCCAAATTAACCTATCACTGTTTAGATCTTTATTTATCCCTCTTTTTTTCAAGTCCATTTTCATCACTTCCTCCCATGTTTTTCTTAGCCCTCCCCTGTGATCCCTGCTACCTTAACTTTTCTACATCTACTAACCCAAGAACTTTCATCCATTCTTTCAATGTAGCCATACTATCGAAGTCTCCTGTTCTACACACATCTCTCTATACTGTCCAGATTTAATCTTCCTCTAGGGTCATTTTTCTTTACGACTCACATTATATATCCCTTGTATCATTCTCATATCATTTCTCTCTATGCAACGTTTTCCATGTTAAACGAACACAATATATTTATATATGTACAACTTTACAATCGATTGATAATCATGTGTGTGTGAATAAATTGTTAGTTTGAAAAGTTGAATGTTTACAGTGAGAAAAGGTACGAGTGTTAGAAGTGTATGTGTCTATATATTTGTTTTCTGTCAGTGTGTATATATGACAGTGTGAGAGAATTAGGCGTTGTGTGTATGACTATATTTTATATATATATATATATATATATATATATATTATCTCCGCTTATGGGTTGAGCTCTCTGGTAAGGAAATAATGATTTCCACTTAGTGTAATACAATACTCTCTCGTGAAAGAGAATTGAGTTCTCTCGGTTATCAGTATCGTAAAAGTTGGCAACAAATAAATACAAATTATTTACATAATATAATTTCCGCTACGGCAATTATTAATTTTGTAAGCTCAGTTGGTAAGACACTCAGCACTATTGGTTACATTTGGAAGTGGCCTGGAATCTGGATTTCGAATCTCGGAGTTGATGCGCTTGCTACGTCTAGCCACACTGATGATCCGTGAAATTATGAAACAGCTGTCTGAATTATTATATATATATATATATATATATATATATATATATATATATATATATATATATATATATATATATATATATTAGAAACAGAGACACAATGTATATTATTATACTAGTAACCTTATTTTGGTTTTTATTGTTTGTTAGAATTGATGACTCTGACAATCTCAAATTTCATCTCTTATTCAATCTATTGGGACAAAATGTTCACAGAAGGAAATCTATTTTTACACATCTTCAGAGACATAATCCCTCTATAAAGTTAGGTATGTGTATATATATGTATATTCCTATGTACGGGATAATCTCTTAAACTATTGAATGGATCACTATGAATTTGGGAATATATATTTTAGGCAACATGGTGAGTGACAAGGGCACATTATTTTTTTTTTTGTAAATTTTAACATTTAGGGGGTGCATATATATAAATTTAGTTTACGAAGAGTTGCGTGCTCTCTATAAATTCCGGAACGATGCCAATTATTGTAAGCTCAATGAACCCCGGTAACAGGATTCAGAGCAGGTACATGTGTTCATTGATGTAACCAAAACATTTATTCGCTATAGATGCATCAAAACAAAGATTTTTTTTTTCCGTTGGTGTATGTTCATTTATTTGCATAAAAAGAAATTATCCCTACGCGCGTTTCATCACTAAGGCAAAAGCAATTTGGTGTTATTCTTATGCTTCACAATTCTTTCTTTCTTTTTTTTGTCTAGTTCTTTTTGTCAAGTTTTTTTTTCCTCCCTGAAGAATTGCGGAGCATAGGAATAAAGCCAAATTGTTTTTAAAAAATTCTTTTGCCCTAGTAATGAAACGCGCGTAGGGATGATTTCTTTTTATGCAAATAAATAAATATACACCAACGGAAAAAATCTATGTTTTGATGGATCTATAGCGAATAAATGTTTTAGTAACATCAATGAACATATATATATATAATCTACAAGCAGTCGCCATATCCACTCAGCCAACGGAAACTGTCACATAATTAAGGGAAATTAAGATCTATATGTACCTAGAAGCGGGCACAGATAGAAGACTAGTCGAGAGTGTTCGACAAAGTATTCAGAACTTTGCATTAGAGCTTTTTGACAGTCTATTTTTAACATCCCCGAGAGTGCTCAACTTTAATTTCTTAAAGGGGCTTAGTATAATATTTAAAAATAAATATTAAATTATTAATACCTACAGACGCTAGCGTTTCAAGCTTATTGCTCTCATCAGTGCAGGAAAGTAACGATTTCAGACGGTCGGGAGGCGTGAACCCGGTTCACAGAGTCAGCCTAGAATCTGCAAACAGTCGCCATATTCACTCAGCCAACGGAAACTGTCACGTAATTAAGGGAAATTAAGATCTATATGTACCTAGAAGCGGGCACAGATAGAAGACTAGTCAAGAGTGTTCGACGAACGTATTCGGAATTTTTCATTAGAGCTTTTTAAACTCCTAAACTAATGAATCGATCATTATGAATTTTAGAATATATATTCTTGGAAGCACGGTGAGTAATATAGGTACATTATTTTTTTGTAAACTATATTATTTAGTATAAGTTAAATACAAAAGATTTAATAGAAAAAAAGAATTGCTCTAGATCAAATTTTGAGTTATATTAAGTAATGCATTGTTGAAATGATTGGTGTGCACGCATGAGCGTCAGTGATATGTATGTGCTTGGTAAAATCCTAAACTGTTGAACTTATGAATTATGGAATATATATTCCAAGCAACAGGGTCAGTAACGTGGGCACATTATTTTTTTTATAAACTTTACTATTTAGGGAGTGCCACCGAAACCGTACCATATCCCCCCCCCCCACACACACACACACAAACGCATTAAAATTTAAAACCAATGGCATATTTATTGCTTATAGCTGTCCTGGGACGGGTATTTTATTAGTACCAATATAAACCTAAAATGCGAATGTTAGTTTGACAATGATTCATGTAAATAACTATGAGCCATCTCAAAAGTTTTGATAAAGAAATGCTCTGCTGCATATTCCTTGGTGATAGTATGTTTTTATGTTGAAGTGTGGGTAAAGTTCCCAGATGCAATGGCTTATATGATATGATTGATTAGGCAAGACTTTGGATACAGCTAGTGACACACTTACAAAGCACTCTATTGTTTCACACCATGGCTTTGAACATTTTACAGGTAGTTAAACCCTGTTCATGAGGAATTTGTTGCCCCAAAATCCTTCACTGATATTCCTTATTATACCTGTAAGAATAGTAGTTGATTTATTAGCTTAATGATATGATAGACGAAAAGTTTTGAATTAGTTTCTGCCGAGATTTTAGGAAAGCTAGAGAGAATGTGGAGGTTCTGATAAATAGGGGCGATGAAACTTCTTGTTCTGCCTGTTTGGAAGGTCCAACCAATTAGCTAAGGAAATGAGGCTCCATTAGTTAAGTTGAATAAAATATAGTTAAAGTTAAAATCGTCAAGAAATTAAAGTCAGTTTCTGCCAGAGTTCTATTGAAGCTGGCATAATATGACACTCCTGATAAATAGGTCTGCCAAAAGCCTCCTGTCGCCTTTGTGAAGGTGGTTCACCCAGAAGCAACTCCTTGTTAAAGGAATGGAAATTCCTTAGTTAAATTGAATAAAATATAGTTAACGTTGAAACTGTCATCATCTCCATCTTCAAGGACATCTTTACCCAGCCCTACAAGACGAACGCTGTAACATGGGTAACATATATTACAGATCTTTACCAATGATTTTCTTATGGATTTTCCATCGTGCTTGACATGAGCAGAATGCTATATATTTCACACCAATTAAGAGCCCTTAAACACCTTTCTGAGATATTTTTTGTGAAGGGATAAATGTTAATACGAAAGGAAAGATAATAAAATAGAATTATAAAAAAGAAACGTGTTGGCATCTTATCAATTGCGGTAGTCCACAGATACTTTTGTCTTGCCAATAAGAATGGCAAAAAAAGCAGGTAGACAGTTTTATCAGAAAGTAGAGCAGCAGTAACGAATGAGGAATGCTATGGAATGTTGATGGCCGATGATGTATTTCCAGTGACACACTTGCTGCAAAGCTCTATATTCTTTAACACAATGGCTTTGCACATTTTACAGGTAGTTAAACCCTGTTCATGGGGAAATTGTTACCCCAAAACCTTCAATGAGATTCCTTATTATACATATACTTATACTTATAGATATATATATATATATATATATATATATATATATATATATATATATATATATATATATATATATATATATTGCAAAGCACGAGACGTATCTCATTAAAGATCATTGGAATGGTGGCATTGAGGTGTGTAGTTTGATGACTTATTTACCCTTGCTCTCCTCGTATAAAAGAGGAAATAGCTTTTTCCTTTACGTTGGTGATCGTTTTACATTCAAAATGAACATAGAATATGTTGTCTACTAGCTAGGATACCCGTACCAATGCAGGCACATAATACTGGCACAATCTTGAACTTTTAAATGCACAAGAATCCAAAATACATCAGAGTAGGCCAAAAATACAGTCAGGACAAACCTGTAAACAAAAGTTATAAGCTTAGAGAAGTTTTAATTTTGTGGATTCAAGCCCCTACTAAAGAGTTTTAAAATGAACGATGTTTTTTATATTTTCTGTGCTTTGTCTATACTTTAAATCTCATGACGATTATAGGTAAGAGAATTTTTATTGATGCTCTTTGCATAAGAAAATGTATGTATGAAATATACATAAATATATATATATATATTTATATATATAAATATATTTGATGAGCTATATTTTTAATGAGTTATGCATTTTTCGTACTTTTTTGCTTTTCTTACGTTTTTGTAAAGAGGCAGATAGGGGCACAGTTGTATATTGTTTTGGGTTTTTCTAGTTAAATCAAATATGACGTTGGTTTTAGAATAAATACACATACGGTTTGAGAAAAAATCCAGTTAGAAGAAATCTCTTGTAAAGTAAGTTTTCGATTTTGGGGGGATAATTTTCTCTTTTTTTTCTGATGAAGCATTTGTCATTAAAGATTTAAGATATGCTTGTAAAAAATTGATTGTCTGGACAAGTAGAGAAATGGCTGTCAAAAATGAATCTCTTTACTGAGAGATAAACATATCGTTGCTGGAATCGGATTTTTTCTATTATCTATTTTAATGCTCTAATTATAAATTAATATCTATTGAGCTTAAACACTGATGGTTTGACTGCAAAAAGAAATATATATATATATATATATATATATATATATATATATATATATATATATATATATATATATATATATACGAGTATACATCCTCTTAAAATGAGAGAAAAAAGTATGTCTCGTCAGTGGTGGCACTAATATTCGTATACAATAGCGTCTAAGTCAGTGAAGTTAAAAGAAGAAAGAAGAAAGAAAATGCCTCAAACTGGAAAGTTTTTAAAAAGTTAACGTATCAATCGGTATTGAAAGAAGAAAGGAAAACACAGAAAGAAAACATTTCATTATGGAAATTTTGAAAGATTTTTATTCCGAATTCATTAAGACGGGGTTGTCTGACTTGCTATTTCCTTTATTTTTTTTTATCCTAAACACTTGAAATGGTTTCGTCTGGCAGTTTTCTTACTCGCTAACTTTTGTGTGACGGGACGGATATATATTTATTTGTATATTTATATACAAATAAATACACATTGGTCTTTATTACAGAGTAGATGATACATATAATGTTGGGTATGTTTGATTATTCCTATATTACTAGATGGTTTGGCTTCTTTCTTCCTGTCCTCATTCTTTCATGAAACTGTTTGTGCTGGTGCTTCTAGTATCTCAGATGGTGGTGAACTGTAGTGTTTCTCTGGGCGAAATAATAACTGAATTGTGTCAGTTCGAGAGTGACCTTGTTGCTATCAGGCTGAGGTATGTTTCTGTCAGTACTAGAAGGTCCACCTTTCTAGGCTCTACCTTGCCGACGGGGCTGCTCATGTATTATTTTGTAGGCAAGAGTGTGCGTCTCTTAGTGCACTGGCTTCTTAAACCCCACCTGACCTTTGTGTCTAACCTCCTGAGGAGATAAATAAGACACTGACTGATGACCTTCAGGTTGGGATCAAAGTGTAGTATCTGTTCTGTCCTCAGTAAGAGGTGGAGAGATCCTTCTTGAGTGGAGCAATTTTTATTTTTGTCCCATTCAGAGTGCCCCTTTTTGGAGGGGGGGGGGTAGATCACTTCACATGAAAATTGACCTTGTGTCTAACTTTACCCTCGTGAGGAGGCAAGTAAATAGGGACACACTGATTGATAAACAAAGCATCTTATACCATTTCTGCTTGGATACATCTAAAATAAGATACGTTCATCCAATCTGTGTGTTCAGTGATGAAACTGCAATTTCAAACTGAAGCGTAATGGCCGGAAAACCTGATAGACCGATGAATGGATGGACTGACATCACCGTTTTTTATTTGAGACGTGTGGGTGCATGTAAAAATCCAATTTTTCTTGCATTCCATGTCTAGGATTCTGTTGTTAATAAGTATAAATCTTTATCAGATGAATTACAGCCTCTGCCACAGAAGATAAAAGAAATATCTTGTCGGGCTTGGAGTTTCCGTGCCACATAATGGTCGTTCTTTGAGAATATCATCACGAATTATACTACCTTGGGAATGAGAGGTAGACTATTTGCATCAAAGAATGTTTGCATATAACTGTTTGAACAGGAACAAAGAGAAACGAAGATGTTAAAAGAAAATCATGCAGAACTTTACCAATGATTAGTGAATGGAATCCTGGCTGAAAGTAATTTGGTTAAGTACATTTCCCCAAGACATGAATAAAACTGATATCACTATTCAGGTACTATTTATTGTAAATCATCTACATATAATACTTAAAAGAATTATGGGTTTTTTAGTAGGCCAAAGCCAAGGTTTCACATTCTCAGCGATGATTGAAGACATGAATCAAGATATAAAATATATTTTATTTAGTTTATTTATATATTCCTTGTTTGAACTATTTGATGATTTAATAAATATTGTAAATTTTCCAATTTTGATTGTCATCACTCATTTCCTTATATCATTGCTTTATCTTGTATATTGATTATTGACTTTTTTAAGATAGGATATATTTTAAAGATAACATTTCATTTTTATCTTTATTATCTCTACATATATATATATATATATATATATATATATATATATATATATATATATATATATATACTAAGGCAAGTGTTATTAAATGACATGAAGTTATATATTTGTTTTATGAGGCTTTATTTTATTTTCCGAATAATCCATTTGGTATTCGGATCAAGGGGTTAATCTATAGATTTTAGTTTTACAGGTAGTTTAAAATCAATAAATATTTATCATTTTATCATTAGTACCAGTAATGAAAAATTAAGTTTTAAACAAAACCAACGAAAAAAAAACAATTAAAAGAATCGTTTTTGGCATCGGAAAATAAACACAATTTTTTTCCAATTCCGATACCGATTCCGATACCCAAATAGTTCCGATTTTTCCGATTCCCGATTCTGATTAATCGCCCAACACTAGTAGCAACCCTAGTTGAAATCAGTGTCCCTAATGATGCTGGCTTAAACAGAGCTGAGAGGGAGAAGATAACTAAATACCAATATCTTATGTACAACATGAAAAGAAACTTGAATCTACTTGCCGATAATACCCAGTGAACCAAGTGCAAGTGAGATCCAAACAATTGCACTTTAAGGGACAGTTAGAATCCTAAAAAGATCTTTTCGTTGGAGTCTTTGAAATAGCGGGTGAATGTCTGGCATTCGGTAGGATGTCTCATCTCCAGTAAAAACAAAAGGATAAAAAGATTGAAAAAAAGAGAGAAAAACTAAACCGAGCGTGTATTCTATTCATAACAATGGTTGTATATATGGTTTTTGGTTGCAAATTTGAGTGAAAAGTAGTGATATCCGTAGTGTAAGTATGAACTTGCCTGATGTATCTAGCATGCGAATGGGGCTTCATGCTAAATTTAGTTCAATTCAGTCAAGTAGTTTTGAAGCCTATACGATGTTATTGTTTTAGTGGTAGCAGTATTAACATGTTTACCTCTTCTCGCCCTATCACACACCGACATCTCATAGATACTTAATGCCAAATTTACTGTAATTCTATTGAGTTGTTTTGAAGGCACATAAGTCTCCCAACACCAGACAAAACTTACTTAATTATAATATAGAAAAAAGTGAGGATTCAGTTATGACACGAACCCCCCCCCCCCTCCCCAACCCGAGGTCCATTATCTGATCACAGATTTATTGGAGGAACTGTTGTGAATATATAGATTGAAAATCATCACAAAATTATCTCATTCTGTTTGAAACAAATCTACATAATTTTCAGAAAATTTTCATTTTCAGAGGGATTTTAAAAATTTATTTATGTATTTTTTTTATATATAACACAGCAAGCAAATCTTCATTCCTTTAGGCCATTTCTATTGTTATTTTGTGTGGCGATGCGCACAATAAATCTAATTAATATTTTCGCTTCGTATTTTGTCTTTAAAAGAAAAGAAAAAGTAAAAAACATTAAACATTTTTATAAGCTCACGACTTTCAATCAATTTATCTTTTTTATATGTATCTGTAAACCTTTCATTACCCAGTTTGTTTGTGCGTTAGTGTGGGTAGGGGGTAACAAATTAATACCAACGCAGACAATGGAATCAGCTACGACATGTTCAAATCCATTCAACAATCATGTAATACAATTGGAAAATGGTATGAACCCACCTCTCCAGCTATGAGTAAAATAGAAACGTTTACAAAAGCGTTTACAAAAAACATTATATTTTCAAAAAGTGTCGATATGCGGGAATAAAAAATCCATAACATATTAATAAATCAATTTTCATAAAAAAGAATTTTTTAAATGTAGTTTATCTTTACACTTTACTGCAATTTCACAGGATATCCGATCGTCAATAGTGTATTAATAGTATTCTTAAAATATTTATACATTTGAATAAAAATTTGTATTCAAATGTATAAAGACGTTAAGGATATTATTAATACATTAATGATGATAGGATGTCCCGTGAAACTGCAGTAAAATGTTAAGGATCATGATGATCATGATGATCATGATGATCACCATCCAGTCGTGCTAGGTGTCACGGAACTTCTTGACTCTCTCATGCGATCTAGCTTTATCTTCCATCGCACCAGGTAAGTCTTCATAAGTGAAAGAAAGGAAACGTGTAATTAGCTGTTTTGTAGTTTGTACCGAAAGAAAAAAACGTTTACTTAATAAAGTATAAAGAAAGAACATGCGAGTGAGTGTTGGGCGAACGCTATATCTCTGGGTTTTTTTTTAATTTTCTTATTTCTGTTTTCGTTAGCATAGGGACGAGGCATTCTTTCAAATGCCAGACTATCACCTGCTATTTAGAGGCTTCAAGCGAGTGCTCTTTTAAAGATTTTGGCCGTTCCCTTAAGTGCAATTATTTGGATTTCTTTTGCACTTGGTTTTTCGGAAATACTTTCCAGATATTTTTTGAAATTTTTCTTCATGAGGCCTTTAGCTCCTATTATAACTGGGATAATGTTGATAATTTGTAGGTTCCAGTTTCTCTTCATATCATACATTAGGCCTTGGTATTTTGTCACCTTCCTCCTCTCTGCTCTGTTCAAGCCACTGTCATTTGGAACACTCACCTCAATCAGTGTTGCCACTCTTTCTGCCTTATTTAATAGTTGCTTGATGTATGGCCGTATGTTCTGTGTGGTCTTCCCACTGAATTACGTCCCTGTTTTGTGTTGTGTTAAGGAAAGCCCCATTTATTATTTATAATCATTCTACACACAGACACACCCATTGTTGGTGTTTGCATTACAGAAGATCAGAACAACATCGGTTTTAAATCCAAACAAAGGGGACCTATAATTGGTCTCTTTTACCGGATTCTCTTCAGCCTCTGTTTATGTCTGTCTACCCAGAAAATGGGGCTCGCACGTTGTGTGACTTTTTGACGATATTTCGTTCCTCTGCTTTATTTTAATTTTTTTATTTTAACTAATTCGGCATTTCCACCTGCAAATTCTGTCGATATCTGCGTCGTATGCAAGTTAAAAGAATTTTTATTCCTTGATCTGTGAATTTAAGTCGATGTCATGATGACCTCCTATCTCCTTTTCTTCATCTCTGGCGTCGGAGAATTTCAAATAAAAATCTAAAAAAATTTTAAATTCTAAAAATTAAAAAGAAAAACACCGCTGGAAAAGGAAAAAACAGTATTGTGAGTTAATAATGGGTGTTAATAGCTTACGATAAATTATGGAAAAAACAAAACCCGTCAGTCGTTGAATTGTCTTAATGATCGAGCACATTGCTGGGATTCGCTCCTACTAACCTTATATATATATATATATATATATATATATATATATATATATATATATATATATATATATATATATATATATATATATAACTTCTTTGTAATGTAGCAGGAAAAACCCCAGCCTAGTGCTCGATTAATTGAGAATTCAAGTTAAAAATTAAAAATTAAGAGCGTAATATTTATTTATTTTGGTACAGGAAAATTAGTACAACATTCGTACCGTCGGTTTCAAGCACAGAAGGACTTAGCCATCCGGCTCTCTTCCGAAACAGATGACGACAGAAGCTGAAGAGAGCCGGATAGCTAAGTCCTTTTGTGCTTGAAACCGACGGTACGAATGTTGTACTAATTTTTCTGTACCAATATATATATATATATATATATATATATATATATATATATATATAGGATAAACTGTACTGCAGTTTCACGATGTATCCATTCTTTCGAAAATGTTATACATTTAAATAATTCAAATGTAATAAAACACTTCTAAAAAATAAATAAACTATGAAACTAGTAAAGTGTTCAGATAAATTAAATGTATAATTATTTATTATTGTTACAAAGCTTTATGGGAAAAACGATTGATCCCTTTTATATGTTTGATCCGGCTCAGTTAAAAAAATTCCTATCTGAACGACCGTGGCATTGGACAATGATGAAAAAACGAGTCAAAATAAGTGTCAGTTTTGTTTTTATGATAAAAACTAGGGACATACAGACACGATTTCCTCTCAAGTGTATTTATAATAGATAATTAGAATATCTATAATGTAATGTCTTTGTAGCTATTACGATTTTTAGAGCTGGTACTGCTCTCTGCATATAATGTGTTAGAAATCTCTGCAGCTCTGGGAAAAGAAGCCTGACGTTTAGAAGGCTCTTTATAGCATCTACAAATCTCAATTGCAAAATCATGAAGCCCTTCTGAAGAATGGATTAGCCATGAATGTTGCATAAGCTCCAGATAAGCAGATTCGACATAAAACTTGGCAAAGCATTGGATATAGAAGAGGCGCAGATTAGCTAATGTAACCTTCTTTTTCTCTACTCAGCTTGAACAAAAAATAAGAATTCGATAAGGTAACGAGCATAGTGAAACACATAAAAACATGAAAATGATTTCCAATTTATAGAGCAGATAAATATATATATGTATATATGTATCGTAGACGTACCTGTGAACTGTTGGGTCACAACCACCTCCACTACTTATTCTACTTCGATTTCATTTGAAATTCATAAACTGTAACAAATATGTTAAGGCATTCTTCTTGCATAATAAAAAATAATAAGTCTCTTTGCTTATATATTATTATTATTATTTTCATTATTATTATTATTATAGAAGTATTATTATTCTTCATTATTATTATTAGCAAGTATATGCAACCTTTAGTCGCATATATTTCCTTGTATATCACTACCCATCCCCCAAAAGGAGAAGGTAATCCCTATAACGGTGGTACTATGACAACAGAAAAGATACTACACTACCCCTCCAAAGGAGGTAATTCCTGGGAGGATGGTCTCAAGACAACTGAACGAATTGCGAATTGAAAGATAGTCCATTAGTCCGAAATAGTATAATAAACTGAATTGAGCATTGGAAGATAGTACAATGGTATAGTTTTGCCTTCAGACAGACATATCAAATGTCCATTACTAATAAATATCAAAGTAAAGAGACTTATTATTTTGCCATCTAATTTACATACGTGTTTGTGGTATGTGCAGACACACCTATGTAAATTACATGACGACACTGAGAAAAGAGTCACTCTTTCTCTAAATGCGCACAGAGACATTAAACAATATTACAAAGTAGTTGAATAAACATAAAGTGAGAAAGAAGGTGAAAGAAATACATAGTTAGCAGAGAGAGAGAGAGAGAGAGAGAGATGGGTAACTTTTTTCCGTTAAATATAATTTATGGCTAATTAGTACAATTAAAATATTTACTTCCAAGTGTTGGATAGTTTCAACCTATGTAGTCAATATCGCACTGATAAATAATATATATATATATATATATATATATATATATATATATATATATATATATATATATATATATATATATAAAATTAGGCCAGTCAGATTCTCGAAGAAAGATAACGATAGCTTTTCTTCTGCAGAGTATATAAGTTTTGATATAAAGCTATGGTCTCCTTTACATTTGGTTCTTTACGAAAAAACTTGCTTTTACCAATTTCAAAATTTAATCTAGTACATATTTTATTTGGCCAAAGACAGATTTTAATATGCGTCATTGTTGGTCTGCATAAAACGGTATACACTTCAACAGGGTTACAAAAACATTCATGCAATTTGATAATTATTTACTTTTAATAAATATAATATGTTAATTTTTATATAGACGTCGTGACATAGAATTCGATAACAAATATTTAAAGACTTCCCAAATCTATTAAACTGTAGAAGTGAAATAGCAAACAACTGCTTACACAGAATAACATTCACCTGAGATGAACAATACATAATAAATAAATAAATAACTAAACTAAACTAAAGTAAAACCTGAAATAGAAATACAAATATATGTAAAAATAAGGTCACACAATATTTCGACACAAAACAAAGAAATGGGGATGGGCCACCCTATAGAAAACAGAACAAAAGAATAGGAAATAGGAAGTAAAAACTTTTGGAATGCCAAATGTGTCAAAGATAAACTATACTACTACTACTACTACTACTACTACTACTACTACTACTACTACTAATAATAATAATAATAATAATAATAATAATAATAATAATAAAATAATAATTAGTGGGACCCGTAGAAATTGCACAGTTGTATCTTTCATCTATTGTATATTGCTGCCTTGCTTATTGGGGTTTATCTCTAAAACACTTGTAGCAGTTTGTGACATATTTTCATTCTATGAAACACAAACCCTACAATATTATTGTACCATCTTTGGACAGAACAGATACTACACTTTGATCCTAGCCCGAATGTCAAGAAAGTGTATTTTACTTGGAGTTTCATGTTCGACACAACAGTGAAATTAAATGAAATCTGGAAAAACACATTTTAGATTGCATCTTCAGCGATTGGGCGATCCCATCTTTAAAAAAAAAAGTGGAGGGTAATAACGTACGTACAAACATGAAATTACGTTTGTGTATTATTATATAAATAACTAGTAAAATACTTGTCCCAGGACGGGTATAAGCAATAAACATATCATTAGTTTTAATTTTTGATGTTTTTTTCTTTCTTTGGAAGATATGGTATGATTTCGGTGGCACTCATTGTAGATGGTATAGTTGAACTTACTATATATATATATATATATATATATATATATATATATATATATATATATATATATATATATGAAGAAGAATGGAAAGGAATTAGAGAAGCAAAAGCCAAATCAAATTTCAATTTAATTGCTCAGAGCAAGGTATATTCCGCAAAAAGGCAATTTATTCAAGTTAAATTTTCCTTAAGCCAGGCTTTTCAAAGATCAAAATCTTATCATCAGAGGAAGTCATTGGGATAGATAAGTTGGCAAAGATTTAAAATTTGAAAAAGTAAAATAAAAGTTGTAGGGAAAGAAACACAGGGCAAAACTCTGCTCAAATGCAAGCAAATGTCCGATTGCTAAAAAGTCCGGTGTCGAAAAGTCCAGCGGAGAAAATGAAATGTAGATATGTAGGTCGTTAAAAGGCACGAAAGGTGGTGAAAGAGGATTCAAGGTTAAATTCCAAAAACCACAACTTCAGGTGCGGCGAAGATAGAGTGAATCCAAAGGGTAAAAAGTCCAATAAGAGGTACGTTCGTGGATGCAGGCAAGGCTCAGTAAAACGTGAGGTGGAAAATATTCGCCATTAAAAAGACTTCCTGGGCAAAATATCATGGAATATGTTTTAAAATGGGAAAAAAGACAGCGGACAATATTTAAAAGCTGCCCGTTGAGAAAACCGACTTGTAATGAAGAAAGGCAGAAACTCATATGCGACCAGTAGGCAGGAAGGGAAGGAGTAAGGGGTGTTGAGGAGGAGAGAGGAACGGGTGCGAAGAAGGAGAAAGGGAACGGGTGCGGTGAATAAGTGCGGTTAAAACTAAGAATGTGAGTGTGGGGGGTAAGTCGCTTAAAGTTGAAATTGGATGTTAGCGTGAATTAGGGTTCAACTAGAAAAGGGATAGAATGGTGTGGGGCGAGACAATGAGTGCTGGGAGGGAGAGTTAAAATACCAGAATGTGTCGAAGGGGATATGAACAGGGTTCGGGGTTTAGTATTTTAACCAGATGACCTTACTTATAAACAGTGAGGCAAAATATATTTGAAGGGTAGAACTAGAAAAATAAATAGTAAGAATAAAAATTAAAAAATTAATAATTTAAAAATTTAAAAATTTAAAATTTATAAAAATAAAAATAGAAAAAATAAAATAAAAATAAAAAGATAAAAAAATAAAAAATGAAAAAGAAATAGAAATAATAAAATTAGTCTTAGGCTCGCAAGGAAAATTATGAATTGACCGATAAAGGAATAATATAAATGAGGGAAAGGTCGATAAAATTGGAGCTCGAGAGTGAGTATTAAAATAAGGAAGGTAGTTTGACCTCAAGTAAATATCCGGAATGGGAATCTCCAAGGTGGTTAAAGATATGGGTTGAAGTAAAATATGTTGTTACGGGATGCTAGTGCTTTATGGATGTAGGAAAATTAAACTTTGAATCAAAAAAATTTCAGAAAAAGGTATATGGAAGTTAATTAAGAAAATTATTAAATAGGTTAATGATGGCAGAAAGAAATATGAGACATACATGGTTAAAGTGGTGACAATAAATTAAACCAGAGTGAGAATGGAGATCGCAGTTAAAAGTAAATATTATGGGGGTTAAAAGATGTAGAATGAGGGCGGGTTGGGGGTTGAGCAGGGTCTGAGAGAAGTGAGCGAAGGGCGAGGTGAACTAGGGGGAATAATCGAGGCTATTAAAAGAGTGAGAAGAATTATTTAGAAGTAATAACAGGAGAGAAAAAATAGTAATTAGAATGCACAGAGAAAACGGTAAGGAGTTCGATATCGAAGTGTGCAAAGGGGATTAAGAGTAGATAAGGCGAATCATGAAGTAAATAACAGGGCTAGGGTTTAATGTGAATATGGCGGGTTAGTTATCAGGTTGAGAGGGAAGGATAGAAGGTTGGAAGTGTTGATGGGAAGCGGACGAGTGTATTAAAGGAAGTTAGATGAGAAAGTAATAGAAGTCATATAAAGGTTATAGGTTAAGGAGGTTAAGTACAATGATTTAGGGGGTAGTGAGAGAAAGGTATTAAAGCTAAGGGAATTGTGAAGCTAACGGAATTTATGGGTAATTTTTTAAGTTAAGAGAAAAGCTAAAGGGATGAGGGAGATATATGCAGAGATTATAGAACAACAGGAATTAGAAGTATCGGAAAAGAAATCCGAGATGTAGGGAGGGACGATCCGAGATGATGGGAGGGTATTTAATCAAATGGGGGAGGGGTGTCTGGGGGATTACTATGGTTGCTATACTTGAATTTACGTTTATGTCTGCAACTGGAGATAAGTTCATTCTTAGAATTAATAATATTTTTAGATTTAGTAGCAGTAGCTATCATAAAGGTTTCCAATGTGCAAAGTTGGCAGTGGGATGCACCCGGGGTATATGATTTAGACTTTTTAAGTATTGACCAGTGAAGTGAATAGGGAGTATTTTAAAGATTGAGGTTTCTAATTAAATTGGAGAGTGAAGTGCCAGTTCTATTATCGTTGCTATTTTTAAAGGAATAGATATGGTTAGAGATCCGGGTCTTAATGGGGAAAGAGGACGCCCCAATATATGTGTGTATCTTGAAGAGTGGTGCTATAGTTGCATTGAGATTGCTAGTGGTATTAGATGAGATTTGGGTTTGGAGATTCAAGTTGTGCGACTTACCCCCCACACTCACATTCTTAGTTTTAATCGCACTTATTCACCGCACCCGTTCCCTTTCTCCTTCTTTGCACCCGTTCCCTCCCTTTCTCCTTCTTCGCACCCGTTCCTCTCTCCTCCTCCACACCCCTTACTCCTTCCCTTCCTGCCTACTGGTCGCATATGAGTTTCTGCCTTTCTTCATTACAAGTCGGTTTTCTCAACGGGCAGCTTTTAAATATTGTCCGCTGTCTTTTTTCCCATTTTAAAACATATTCCATGATATTTTGCCCAGGAAGTCTTTTTAATGGCGAATATTTTCCACCTCACGTTTTACTGAGCCTTGCCTGCATCCACGAACGTACCTCTTATTGGACTTTTTACCCTTTGGATTCACTCTATCTTCGCCGCACCTGAAGTTGTGGTTTTTGGAATTTAACCTTGAATCCTCTTTCACCACCTTTCGTGCCTTTTAACGACCTACATATCTACATTTCATTTTCTCCGCTGGACTTTTCGACACCGGACTTTTTAGCAATCGGACATTTGCTTGCATTTGAGCAGAGTTTTGCCCTGTGTTTCTTTCCCTACAACTTTTATTTTACTTTTTCAAATTTTAAATCTTGGCCTTTGCCAACTTATCTATCCCAATGACTTCCTCTGATGATAAGATTTTGATCTTTGAAAAGCCTGGCTTAAGGAAAATTTAACTTGAATAAATTGCCTTTTTGCGGAATATACCTTGCTCTGAGCAATTAAATTGAAATTTGATTTGGCTTTTGCTTCTCTAATTCCTTTCCATTATTCTTCATATATATATATATATATATATATATATATATATATATATATATATATATATATATATATATATATATATATAGTAAGTTCAACTATACCATCTACGGTGAGTGCCACCGAAATCATACCATATCTTCCAAAGAAAGAAAAAAACATCAAAATTTAAAACTAATGATATGTTTATTGCTTATACCCGTCCTGGGACAAGTAGTTTACTAGTTATTTATATAATAATACACAAACGTAATTTCATGTTTGTACGTACGTTATTACCCTCCACTTTTTTTTTTAAAGATGGGATCGCCCAATCGCTGAAGATGCAATCTAAAATGTGTTTTTCCAGATTTCATTTAATTTCACTGTTGTGTCGAACATGAAACTCCAAGTAAAATACACTTTCTTGACATTCGGGCTAGGATCAAAGTGTAGTATCTGTTCTGTCCAAAGATGGTACAATAATATTGTAGGGTTTGTGTTTCATAGAATGAAAATATGTCACAAACTGCTACAAGTGTTTTAGAGATAAACCCCAATAAGCAAGGCAGCAATATACAATAGATGAAAGATACAACTGTGCAATTTCTACGGGTCCCACTAATTATTATTTTATTATTATTATTATTATTAGTAGTAGTAGTAGTAGTAGTAGTAGTAGTAGTAGTAGTAGTAGTAGTATAGTTTATCTTTGACACATTTGGCATTCCAAAAGTTCTTCACACTAAATTTGGTGTAATTCTACCTACAGTTTTGGAGCCTATGTGTGTATTGATTTTAGTGATAGCAGTAGTATTTGTAGTAGTAGTAACATATTCACTCTTTATGTCACATCGGGTGTCTTAAGGATGGTTTTTGCTAAATATAGTGTAATTCTTCAAGTATTAACCATCTGACAGATAAAAATGCCCGATGGCGATTTTAATGGTTCTTTTTAAAATATTTTCTTAAATATAGTCTATACTCATTTTCACATATTAACATCGTCATCATCATATACTTATTTAATTTCAATTATTAAAACAAAACAAGTGACGTAGCTAAAATGTATATACCCGACGTAATATTTTGAACCCAGTGACGCTGATAGTAGAAAGAGGATTTGGCATTGAGAGAGGGTTATCTCCTCCGACTTAGTGTATCACATTAGTAATCAAAATAGAAACCAGTGAGCAGACTAAATATCTAACTGTAAAGAAAAAGGATTGAAAATGAAACATCTTTTTTAGAACACAAATCAATAGATGATGATAACGAATGATGAGAAGTTTTTATGCAGTTTCTGTATGTTTGTTTATTTCAGGAATCGAAATAGGGGAAACACCGACTTAACTTTGTATATAAGATTGAATATCGCCCTTAACTGTGTCTCTGTAGTCTGAAGAGACAACGGTACATGTGTAGAAAAAGAAAATAATGTTGCATCTTTGATGAGCTTAAAAGACACTAAGGATTAGAAAAATATTCATTATCCTGATTGCACACAGACTTAATCTTGAGCAGAAATAAATTGCTTTGGAATTAATTAAAATTAGCTCCGGGTTTTGATTACTAAACCAAAGGCGTCAAGATTTTCAGTTCAATTTCTGGTGGCAGGCCGTATATTTATGTAATTTTTCAGGTGACTAATAGCCACTCTTACCTATAATAAGAGAGAGAGAGAGAGAGTCAATCTTGTAAAGGGATTCAGTTAATTGGTCGGTCCCTCCGTTCATCTGTCTGTTAGTCTGCCAGGCTCGAGTTTGAAACAATATTATGTTGGCTTATCTATTGGTGTATCTGACACGAGTTTGAAATAATAATTTATTGGTTCATCTGTTGGTCTGTCAGACTCAAATTTGAAATAGTATATTGTTGATTAATCTGTTGGTCTGTCAGGCTCGAGTTTGAAATAGTATTTTTATAATTCGTCTGTTGGTCTGTCAGGCTCAAGTTTGAAATAGTATTTTGATAGTTCGTCTCTTGGTCTGTCAGGCTAAAGTTTGAAGTTGTATTTTGTTGGTTCATCAGTCAGGCTCAAGTTTAAAATAGTATTTTGATAGTTCGTCTGTTGATCTGTCAGGCTCAAATTTGAAATAGTATTTTGATAGTTCGGCTGTTGGTCTGTCAGGCTAAAGTTTTAAGTTGTATTTTGTTGGTTCATCTGTCAGGCTCAAGTTTGAAATAGTATTTTGATAGTTCGGCTGTTGATCTGTCAGGCTCAAGTTTGAAATAGTATTTTGATAGTTCGTCTGTTGATCTGTCAGGCTCAAATTTGAAATAGTATTTTGATAGTTCGTCTGTTGATCTGTCAGGCTCAAATTTGAAATAGTATTTTGATAGTTCGTCTGTTGGTCTGTCAGGCTCAAATTTGAAATACTATTTTGATAGTTCGGTTGTTGATCTGTCAGGCTCAAATTTGAAATAGTATTTTGATAGTTCGTCTGTTGGTCTGCCTGGCTCTAGTGTGTCTGGTTTAAGTTTAAAATAGATCGCTAAATGTTTCAGTATTTTTAGATGGATCCACACACATCTAAGAAGTTCCATCTGTTGATCTGTCAATCAATCCGTAGGTCAGTCTGCCATGCTTAAGTTTGAAATAACATTTTTATTGCAAAACGCACAGATTGAATGAAAGAGTCAGATACGTCCTAAGATGAAATACTGCTGCCACATATCGGGACAGGCCGCTCAAAGCACTCTTTCTTGTCCTGGCAGAGTACAAAATCGACGTTGTCATTTTCTGTTCTCTACAACCCCTTTCTCACGGACGATACGTTGCTAGTCTTTCTCTACTCTATCGTTATTGCCACAGAATGTGCTCGACCGAGCTCCAATCTCTTGTTCCTCCATGTAAGACATTAACAGCAAGAATTCGTCTTATTACCACAACTGCAAATAACTTTCCTTTCTTTCACCGTGTGTTTAGCATCAAACAGAATTTTCATGAACAGATTTTCTTTCCAAGAAATTCTCATCTGTGAAACATACTACCACGGGACTACTTCCCTGCAAGCTACAACATGGTCGCCTTCAAATCTAATCTTAACAAATACCTGTCATTAACCGTCTCCATAAGAATTCAAAATGTGTCCATTCTATTAATCATTTTCAGTCCTCTCATAATATTCTTCATCATTTAACTGACAATCCATCTATCTCATAAACCCTTATCCTCGAGTGGCTTTTGGCTTCGATATGTGGTGACACGTTAGTAAAATACAAGGAAAGAAATAAGAAGTTGTAAGTAGTTTATTAGATGCCTCTACACATCTCAATAAGAAGTTTTGTCTGTCTACCTGGCGTGCTTCAGTTTGAAATAGCATTTTCATTGCTAAATACACACATTGAATGGACGCATGTTACGAATCTCCATTTAAGTTTTTGTTGTATCTTAAAATCATTTGCTGAGACGGTGGAGGCGACCGGTGCAGCATAATCAAGCCTCCCCAACCAGACACTTGGAGCGGTATGTTACCATTTATCTTTATACAATTATAATTGTATACTAACATGAAGAGAGGTGTTATTCATAGAAGATTAATTGAACAACTATTATAAGAAACACATTGTATTACAAACAGTTTCTGTAAGTAGGTGAAGTTCACTAATTGATAAATTCACAATCTTCAATGTTTATATATAAATATCTTCTTCTTTTCTTTATATAAAACTCAAGGTATGTGTGTATGTGTGTGTGTGATGTTTGTGTGTTACTTTTAAAAAGAAAGGTTAGAGACAATGGAAGTGTTCCCAAATCTCTAAGTGAACCCCTAAGGGGTCTATGAGGGCATAACCTCCTTAAAACTTCAAATCTATCTTACTTTTATAAAATTTATATCATATGTATAAAATTCTACGGGGAAGACAAAATAAGTGGTCCCGAATCTCTACGTTACCCCCTATGTGCCGAATATCTACATGCTCCCACCTTTAAACTTCAAATATGTATATCCGATTTTAATGAAATTTAAACAATATGTATAAGACACTAATTCAGAGTTTTCCAACATTTCAGCTTCTTCCGACTATATTACGAAGCGAAACGGGGGGGGGGGGTTAATAAAAACAAAGAAAGTAACATGGTTTTATGAGCATAGTGAAAAAGTACATAGTAGTGATCCTCATGCAATCCTGAGCAACGTCGGGTCTTGCTGCTGGTAAATATATATATATATATATATATATATAATTTATTTACTTTTATTTTATTTATACAGACATGTACAAACGCAGCGACACTGGCATGACGATGTTTCGATCTGTAGTTATTAGAAACTAAGATCTCCTCAGTAAAAACGTCTGTTCTTTAACTTAGATGATCATATTGAAAAAATAAGGAAGAAAAGGAAAAAAGAAAAACTTTAGATTAAAAACTGAAAAGTTGCATGATCAAATTTAAAATAAGTAAAAAAATAAAAAAACGTTTGTATGTCTCCAGTTAAAGGGTTAATGATCTATTTTTAGCATTGACTTCATATTGATAGGTCTGGATTTTTCAAAGTTTTAGTTAAAAAGGGGTAAGGGAGATATATATATATATATATATATATATATATATATATATATATATATATATATATATATATATATATACATCGAGAAAGAAACATTTTTATAACAAATACTGATTACGAGACGTAACAAATACTAATCCAACATAAGTCTAGTTATTTTGTTTTTAATATAAATTTGTAACAGAGCTGACTAACTGCCAAGCATGTCCATTGATAAAGGTTAACTGTTGAGTATGGAATCGAATGATGCTTGAATAATTGATAGCTTTTGCTTCCTCTTTTTGGTCTCTGGGTGTGGAACATGTACGATTAGGTGAATAAGTGCAGATCGCATGACTGTGGCTCAAAATCGATTTGCTTATGGGCTCATCAGAACACAGTTCAGTCGAATGAAACGAAACAGACTCAGTCAAAGGGAAAATTTTCACACGTTATTCATTGCTCTTTCATTCGTTTTCTTGCATCTTATATTGAGATATCTATTAAGAAACAATACGGAAAACATTATTATCATTATATGCATCTTCTCTATCTCATATATATATATATATATATATATATATATATATATATATATATATATATATAGTAAATCCAATTTTACTTCGAAAGACATCGTAAAGTGAAAAATATAATGTTTTAAAAGCCAAATTCGAGGCCATGACTTTTTTTTATACAAATAAATCAAATATTTTGGTTAATGAAAATCAGACATTGTTATTTTTTTAAAACAACAAGAGTGATCGACCCAATTCAGCTTTCGCCGGAATGAATCGCCAATGAGAGAAAAATAACACTTTTCATAAGTGGGCGTTTCTGGATTCACGCCGACTGCTCTCCTCCACACAAGAGCACCCCCTCTTACCGCAAGGGAAGTACTCACGCAACTTTGTGAAATTCGCACACAAGTTCCACCTGTTCTATCCATTCTATTATTGGGAGATCAGTGACAGTTCCACTAAACTCTGGAATCAATCGAATGTCGAACTGCTTGTTTGTCATGCTAAAGCCGAAATAACTTGAACGAGTCAATACAACGTTTCGCCAAAATAATGCGGCACTTTTTCTTCCTCTTCCGTTCACTTTCTCCTTTCAACGCATTTCTCAAAATTACGTTTTGTCGTGCTCCTTACAGCAGCGACATCTCACATATGCTAATGAGCCGTGCAGCAAGCAAAATGCTAATAAGATGATGACACGGTGCACTTTCAAGCTTGATAAAAGAGTACAGGTTGTCGGTGGACATTACCTTGGTAAAGTCAGAACACAACCGACCGGATAACCTGACGCACGGACCACAGCGGTGGCTTGATTTAATTAGAAATTCAGCTGAACCTCAGAGCCATGTATGCACTAAATCAACAGGCAGGCCAAAATCCGACCAAATAAGGTCTATCCATCGCCAAAGTGGTCACCCTGGCATAAAAAGGACATTGTACTTTATCATACGGGTCGACCCCTACGATTTCTAAGGTATCTATGAGGACAGTAGTTAGAGAGTGTGAAGAGTTTCAATCAATTGATCCGCCGTTAATGCGCTGGTCGAAGGACAACTTAGACGTCGATGACACCTGGTATCGAGTGGGGATAGACATAACCCACTACCAGGGATGGCACTATATGTCACTTATTGACTGTGGGCTCACACGGTTTTCTGTTTGGTGTCGTCTAAGACGAAAGACGCAGCAAACATTGTCGACCAATTGGATATTATATTTTACAAGCACGGGCCACTAACCGAGATGCTCACTGACAATGACTCAGCATTTTGCAGTAAGACTTTGTAAAGGAGTGGGGAGTTCGAATGCGATTTCGCTGTGCACGCATACCATCAGGAACAGCACCATCGAAGTGTGAAGCAGATTGCCTCAAGAAAACTGTGCTTAGTGATGGAGGTAGTTTACTGATATAATGTCACCCCGAATGACGGTGTGTCAGCACTGACTACTCCTGCCAACATGATCCTTCGTTACAACGTCAGACTGAAGGGCATCGATATGCTACCCCTGATGAGCCCGAACAGCAACATCTGAGTTACAAGGTGGAAGATCATGTTTGGACAAGAATCAAGAATGGACGGTGTATGCCCCCTTACGCAAGTGGATGCGTCACAGGTGTGATTAGCGTGCAGCATGTCCTCATTGATGGGATGCCTCAGCACGCAATGGACCTACGGGCTGTTATAGGTCCAGCTCTGTCGGAAAGTGGAAGTGCACGAGTGATCACTATAAGCGGGGCGTACAGCTCCATGCCCAGCACCGATGCATCGGATGATTCTTTTGCAGACTAGTAATCCGAGGAGAAAGTTGTGGTCGCATCACCGTGAAGAGAGGTGGACAGTCCCAGGCCTGGTACAGATGCATCGGATGTTCCCTCCATAGACGAGTTATTTGAGGAGGAAGTCGCAGCAGTATTACTGTGGAGAAGCATCATGCAACTCCATTTTATATAAAATAAATGAAAGTTTTTTTTATGAGTGAATTTTATACTTTCCCCTATAGTTGTTTGCGTATGTGAATTTTATACTTTCTCCTATAGTTGTTTGCGTATGTGGATTTTATTTTTTACTAGCAGAAAGATCCGATGTTGCTCGGGATTGCATGAGGATCACTATGATGTACTTTTTCACTATGCGCATAACACTTTCTTTGTTTTTTTACTGCCCCCCTCCTCCCGTTTCGCTTTCTAATATAGTTGGAAGAAGCTGAAATGTTGGAAAAGTTCTCTGAATGAGTGTCTTATACATATTGTTTAAATTTCATTAAAATCGTATATACATATTTGAAGTTTTAAGCGGGTTATTTCCCTATGGATTACTTAGAGATGGGAGCACGTAGATATTCGGCACATAGAGGGTAACGTAGTGATTGTGACCACTTCAATTTTCTTCCTCCGAGAATATTATACATATGATATAAATTTCATCAAAATGGGATATATTTGAAGTTTTAAAAGAGGTTCGGCCGTTATAGTTCTCTTAGGTTCGGAGGACATTTAGAAGTTCGGAGCCATTTCCATTGCCTTCCCCAGAAAATTTTATACATATGATTTAAATTTCATCAAAATAGGATATATTTGAAGTTTTAAGGAGGTTATACCCTTATAGTTCTCTGATGAGTTCACTTAGATATTCGGGAATACTTCCATTGTCTTCCCCGGTAAATTTTACATAAAAATACACTTTTAGATTTTATGTAGATACTCTAACCTTTCTTTCTATAGGCAACAAACAAAAATCAAACAAACAAAACACGCATGCACACATACATTGAGTTTTATATATAGAGATTACTGTTACTCCTTCCATGCAGTAATGTTTCTTTCATAGAGCCAAATCCGTGGTTCATGCAATGTCTTGGGGAATCCTTTCTGTGTGTATTCCACACAGGGCCAACATTCCTCGTCTGTGGCTGCTGCAGTTATAATCCTGTCCCATGTGACTTCCCTTAATTTAGCATTTTGATTGTAGATGGAACTAAATCGTGCCTTTATCGCACTGTTGTTGAATTGTGCAACATCTATATTTGTTGCCTCATCTTGTCTTCTTGTTGCCTGCCTTGCTGTGCAATTTTTATTAGAGAATTGTGATCCACCATTACCAACATTTCAGACATCCCAACAACAACATTCAACACGATTTTCACCTGTATATTAGTGACAATTAATCATCGCTGGTGTATTGGGATCTTGCTAGAATAAGTTTCAATGGTTCTTACTGCAAATCGATCCTGCTACAGTTGCATAGTTGCAATGCTTTGGAACAGACTGATATCTGTTGAAAGGTGTATCAACTCGTTGACGTCAACCGTTTCTGCACAATCTTTAATTTTTTGTGAAATAATTCTCTTCGATTCATTGAACGTCAGGACGATCAGCTGCGGTGAAAATGGACTTGCTTGATTGCTCAGGTCTTCTACAGAACTAACAACAAATATTTCTGAAATCAGTAACAATCTTAGAAATCCCAGCATTTGATCGTTTCTCCCATGACGATGGATCCGTCTGGAATCTTTTCACGGTGTCAATGTAACGTTTTAGTCACCAAAAAAAATGTTCCATGCTCTTTTCTTGATTTTCGCGTGTTCATGAGTTCCTTTATCCTCTACTTCTTTTTTTAATTGTCAAGCGACAACTGTAAATGTCCATTATATATATGTGTATGTAGGACATAATTTAATACTGTTAGTTTCTCTTTTTCTTTTTTATCATGACACGACAGCCTGAAATGTTCATTATAACTTTAGTGTTTGAAATACCTTTTCTCTTCGTCATTTCTTTTAATTTCATCATCACCTTCGCTGTGTTTCGTCTGATGATTAATCCTCGCCGCCTTGATTTTTTTGTCTAATGGTCACTGCCACATTGGCTCTGATCGTCTCGTAATCTCTTCAGTGTAGCTAGATAAATAAACCTTTCCTCGCACAGAAAAGTAGACAAAAGACGTCCGAGAATTCACGGTTTTATTTTTGGAGAGAAACAACTCACACATGAAAGAGTAACTGATCTACTTAAATTCTAATTGGTTATCTGGACTATGAATGGACATAACGAACAGACATCTTGGGGGGGGGTAAATTTCCGCTTTCTGGCAATTTGAACCTTTTAAAGTATTACAGCATATTATTGAACGTCCGCCTGGCTTTAGCTTCCACATGGAACTGATCCTAAAACCTTTGTTTCCTCTCAACTCGACAAACGTAACGTCATTCGTCATCTCGACTCATATCTCTTTTTGTTTTACCTATTTAACCTCATACTTTGTGTTTTGACCATACAGGTCACTTATCTATGATTCATTCTGGAAAAAATGTCTGTTTTGCAGATTTTGTGTCATCATGGCCTGCACTGTATGTCTGATTAAAAGATTCATACTAGCTCAAGTAATCGATATCCGACATGAAGCCATCCATAATGTAACATCAATATGACAACCTATCTTTGGGGCAATGGGATCAGGAGCAGATACTTTTACTGTAATTGCTATAAATGTGCCATTATTGTTGCAGGTATAGTAAAATCACCCTGAAAATTTGATTCACAGAAATTTGAGAAATCTCTACTTTTATTACAAAGCTACTATCGCTTGTGGGATTGTATAGATACCTTTCTTGATAATAATCATGAAGTATGGCCGATGATAACAAAGATAACAAACAAGTTCCACAGAGTTTTATAAGTATATAGTCTTTGATTATAGAGTCTTCAAGCAGCTGTCGACAAGTTTACAAAACGTAGGAATCCCATCGTATGCGAGAGAGGTAGCGTACAACACACATGTCCGACCTGTACTCTTGTATGGCTGCAAGATGTGATCAACCCCGAAACGTCAAAACGACACAGTCCTCGCTGCAATTAACCAGATGGATAAAATTACCGTTCCCACTGTACCGGCTTCCATGAGAAATTGCGTCACACAATTACCACCACGTCACCTGCCGTCAGTCATCTGAAACGCTGCAAAGTGTGTCGATGATCCAAAGCTGTGTTGTAGGCTGTGTAAGTCATGGAGGGGATCAGTTGATGATGAGCTGATTCTAGCAAGTAGCACAAGTGAAATGGCAACACACAGAAGTTGGAAATCATTCACAAACCGTCTAACCTCAGCATAGGACATGTAGATGTAAACTGAAAAAATAATTTTTTAAATGAAATAAATATACTACTCTTAGAAAATATATAATTTATTGCAAAAATGCTGAATTTTTATTCATTCATTCATTCCTTATGAATCAGATGATTCTATTGTTGCCATTGGTTTCGCTGATATTTTTCTAGTCAGAATTCTTTCTTGAAAGACGTCAGGTACTTATGGGAGAGAACATGTGAAGGTTGCCAACATACTAAGTGAAAATGTTTCTGTGGAGCGAACTGGATTCGAACTTGACATACCCAGGTTGTCAGTCTGTGTCGTTAACCACTTAACCACCGTCACGGGAAATTTTATGATTTGGGGTGATTATAAAAAAAATAAATGTGTTGGTTTATTTACAGAGTACAGTCTCCTAGTGTAACACAGATTTGAAGAGGGTGGGCATAAACACCATCGACCCGACACTGCCAGTAACCATGCCACCAGCTCCACTTCCATGCTGGTAGAGTCATCCAACTAAACGTTTTAAGCTCTCTCTCTCTCTTTCTCTTATTTGTTGTTTTTTCTTTTGTTTCATTTTGTGGGGCTTAACTTTTTCTATAATATATATATATATATATATATATATATATATATATATATATATATATGTAGATATATATGTATATATGTAGTGTGTGTGTGTGCGTCTATATTCAGAGAAGAGTGCTAAATAATTTGGAGCTGCGCCAACACTTTGCCGCAATCCAAGAGAGAGTTATCATCACATCAGAAAAATATGGTTTCGACAGAAATAAGTCCATTGTGCGTTTATTTCAGGAAACTCATTAGGGTGGCTTTTGGGGGGTGGGATGGGGGTGGAAAGGGGGTATATACTTCAAGACACATGATATTCCCCAGAATTGATTTTCACGAGGCTATAAAACTGATAAATATTGTAGCTTCTGTTGTAGCAAATTGACTGCTTGCCTAAGAGTGAGCGTCTGTTAGATGAAAGAGGCGGGCGGGGGGGGGGGGGGGGGGCGGGTCAAGGAATGAAGGAATAAGTAAACAGCTGGTACAGTATGCTAAATAAATAGTTAAAAGTTGCCAAGGTCATCCATGAGTGACAACTTGTTGTTATGAGATAAAGCTAGAATGTTTTTGTTGTCACTTTTAAGGGAGGTAATTAATAGCACTTTGGTAGGATTTCATGTTTTGACTATTTTTAGTTTTAGTTTGTTACTCATCTTTTTTTTATCCGTACATCGTTTTATTCTAACCATATTATTGTGCTTCCACTGTGAGTGATGTACACAGACATGAAAGAAGTAAATAGACATCCCACAAAAATAATTTATACATGTTTAAAATTTCTGCTTCCTTCACTGACAGCTAACACTCGGAGCTGTACAAAGCAGCAGTAAAAGTTTAAAATATCGACATTTTATACTAATCTTTTGTGTTTCAGATATAAATATAACTATCATATATCATATATCACCATTTAACTAGGACACAGACCAGAGAATCATTCGAATTCTCAGAGTTTCAGAGTAGCCATATTATAGGTTATTAATCTGCATCAAATCGCTGCAAACCTAGGGATTCCACTTTCCACTGTTAACTGTATGATTGTCCAATTCATCAGCAATGGAAAATAATCAATATTATCTTGCCTATGCCCATCAGGACCCTCTGATAGCAGTCTTCGTTATTAATGATAATAAGGGTGTCTATTTACTTATTTCATGTCTGTCTGTACCATCTCAGCTTTTGGAATCGGCAATACCAACTTAACAGCTTAGCAGATCTATTCTAGTCATTAAATATAAGACTGTTGCAAAAGGTATGGACAACCAGCCACAGGTTAGGGTAAAAATAGCAACTTGTATTCAATTAATCATATACTATAGGTAGTTTGTGCTTCAGCATTAAAAAAACAAAACAAATAATGTTTGTCTATTTCTATGTCTGACAATGACTTTTAGGCTATTAAACATGACATTTTGTTCACAATTTTACAAACAGTATTAGTGTGTAAATCTCTCTCTCTCTCTCTCTCTCTCTCTCTCTCTCTTCATTTAATGTAACTTTCCTCTTGTCCCAAGATTAGATGCTTTTTGTTATATTTCACAATCCTCACGGTTCAGCAGGGCCAACTGTATTTAAATTCCACTCTGTATAATTTTGTCTAATCACTTGCTTCTAAGTTATCCTAGGCTGGTCAACATTCCTGCGATTCAAGACATCTATGCTTCTGCAACAGTTTATCCAGAATGATGCATGCTCTACATGACCATATCAGCATAACTGATTCGTCCTTAGGATAACATTTATGCTGAGTAATTGTAGTGCTTTCAGTAAATCCTCTGACCTAATGCGTTGGGTTCGGCCGAATTTCACATTACAGATCCATCTGATTATATATCTGTCATTGCACTGCAGTCAGAAGACTGGGTAAGGGCTCTGCATTCGCTGCCATATAACATGACATTCCTGACACAGCTGCTCTACTACACAACTTACCGCGAATGTAGAGGGGACCAGCTCACAAGATTTCACTCATGCTGCATTCAGCCTTCTGGCTATACTGAGTTTATATTCACCACCTGCGCTCAGCATATCATTTGAGTAATAGAAAGAGTCCACTACCTCAAAGGTGTTGTCATTTAGTACCATCTCTTTGTGGAGACGTCCGTCAATAGGGCATGCTTATTCCAGGCATCTTCTACACTTGAGGTTGGGGTTCGAAGCTACCTAACTGTTCAGGTCACTACGCTTTTTGTGAACTCACAATAGGCACAAGTTACATTGTATCGCATTGCATCCAACACTATTCCAGCACACAGAGTCCCTTAGGGATTGTAACTCAGAGCCACACACCATCACTTTGGCTTTAGATAAATCCACCATTAAACCTATTATTTATGCATTAATACGTTGGGGATAGTTATGAAGCTGGAGTTTCTCTCAACTGTAGGTAGAATAGCAACTGGTGTACATTTAATAATATAAAATGAATCGTTTATGATAGATATTGTGGCTCAATATTAAATAACCCCAAAAGGGTTGATATGCCTTAAAACAGACTGACAAAACCATGTTTTTCTGTTTCTATGTCTGCTAACTACTTTTAGACAATTAGACCTAGGAACATGAAATTTGGTAGAAATTATGGTTGTTTACGCACTCATATGGCTGGAAAAGTATGAATCCACAATTTGATAGGGATTATCCTCTACCTAAGTAGGTTGTCCTTAGATTATATATTTTCACCTATTTTTCTCAAAGCAGTTCCTAAACAAGTATGAAAGAAATGAAATTATTGATTTCATTGAAGGTTAATCATCATCATCATCATCATCATCATCATCATCATCATCATCATCATCGGTTTAACATCCGTTTTACATGCTGGTATGCATTGGACGGCTTTTAGAAATTGACTTCCAAAGTAACTTATCTTTGACCAGATTTTTATTTATCCCTCTTTCTCTCAAGTCCATTCTTATCACTTCCTCACATCTTTTTCTTGGGCTTCCATTATGGGCTGAATGTACTAACTCAGCTCTTCTACATCTACTAACCCAAGAACTCTCATCCATTCTTCCAAGTCTCCTATTCTGCACACATCTTCCTATCCTATCCAGATTTAATCTTCCTCTGAGGTCATCAGGTCTAGGTCTGTCTTTAAGACTCACATCGATAGGTAAATAATGTCAAACTATACAGATAAAAATATAAAGATAATCGATCACCTTATGTTATATATAATGTACCATCAAAGCAGTCTATAGTATAAACTTAAACTACATCCGATGTGAGGTTCCAATTGTGGACACTTTGGGGGGTGTAGAGTCACACTGGAGTTCCCATTACTCCCCCGTCCATTGTGCCTCGAAGTGGGAGTATCTGTTATAGCTTCATCCATGGGTTAAATAGAATTTATTGTTTGCAGACTATTTATTTACAAAATAGATATAAACAAAACAAATTAATTTATAAATATTTGAAGATATTACAAACTTTTAATCAAAATGACTGAATGTGGTATTCAATGACCTCAAAAGGCTTGATATGCCGTAAAACGAGATTACCAAATTAAATTTGAAGAAACCAGATTTTTGTTTTTTTATTTCTGTAGAATTTTGTATCCGTGGTTTATAAAATGTATGTATTTTTGTTTCTCAACAAAAAGTTAATAGAAAAAAGCTTCAATTTCTAGCTCGTATTTTGCTAGTCTTTTTTTTTCTTTTTTGTTATTTTTCATCTTTGATTGTACTTTTTTCTTGTATATTTTTCTCTACTTTCAATTTCCGCTTTTCAATATTATTATATTAAAAAAAGTTGAAAAATAAACGTGCAAAGTTCTAGAGGCTTTTCAAAAGTTGACTTTTAAGTTATCAAATTGAACTTTGAACTTTGGAAAATCATGAGATTATCATTTTTGATCAATTCTGCAAATATATTTTTTAATCATGAAATCTGTATAATAATACTAAAACTGATAATCTGGGTTACTTGTTTGTTTGCACATTGCATGTTTTAGATGGTGGGAGGAAGGGTTAATGAGAGAAGAAGTGGGAGAAGTAGGAAGCAGTGAAAGGATGGGAATAGAGATAGTAGTAGTAGCATAAGACGAGAGTAAAAGGATGACATACATTAATAAATGACGTAAATAAAGAAGAAAATAAAAAAGCTAAAGTAGTAGTAGCAGCATCATTATAAGAAAAGAGGAGTAAGGGAATGACATAAATAAATAAATGATCTAAATAAAGAAGAAAAGGAAAAGAAGAGATATATATCGTTCATTTCTAACTATGTAATGTATACACTAATGTACCGACCTTAACCCAATGGGTCACTGGTCGTCTAATAGTTATTAAAAATAGTGAATAAAATCGAAGGGTTCTTCTTTTTCTTCTCTTCTTCTTCTCTTCTGCTTGATCCGGCTTTGGTATTCAGGGTGTTGTGAGTGCTCTGCGGTGAACAACACCAGACAATATCACACACCTGTTATTCGTGCAGTCCAGTTCAAAAGGTTGACATTAGTCAGGTTGCATGCAGTCATATCGCTTCTTACACACTCGAGCCAGATTTTCATCGACCTACTACGCTCTCTAGTACCTGGTATATCCAGATAAGTTATGGAGTTGATGCAAGAGGTAGCACACTGTACATGGCCGAACCACCGTAAGGCATCTGTAATCTCACCAATATCAAGTTTCATTATTTTTTTCTCATAACATCTTTAATCTAATATTCATGATAGGATTGATTTGGTTTGTCTGTTCTATAGCATTTCACACACTTTTGTGTCATTTAATACTAAAACAATATAGCTATTGCCAACCACTATTTTTATACGATTAGTTGAATACAAGTCACTATTTTACTTATAGCTAGAGTGAAAATTATGGGTTTATATAATTTCCGAGGTTCCATAATTGAACACAATACATTCGATGGAATTTGAACTCAGTATAGTTGTTTCTATAGTCTGCAATTGTATCCATTATCTCAATCACACACCCCTGTCCATCTTTGCCTGGTTTGTAGTTTGAAAATTAAAGAAATGTTGAAATCATAGGTTGCTAGTGAGTATCGAACTCACGACCTATGAGAAATAAAACGACTGGTTATTGCACTGCTATTCGCTTATTTCTATTCCCAAATTACACGCCAGGCAAAGACGGACCCTTTTATGATGGGGATGAGGCAAGTCGGACCCACTTCCATTTCTCAATACGGGTTCAGGATCATCATGCCCACCACAAAAGTGTATTGTTAGAATTTAAATAAAATTTGAATGCGACAATAAATTTACTTTCTTTACTTTATTTTTATGCTTCAAACTGTTATCTTCATCTTGGTTGTTGTTATGTAATATCCGGCCTTCTTCAGGTGCCTTTTCTCATAGGCAGTAATTATCTGAAAATTTCGAACCAAAACCTGTTATTTAATCCACAGGGGTAGACTGCTCTCATTCCAGAGTTCATGCCTTGTGTTCATGTATATGGCAGTGACATTGAAAAACACTGTGGTAAAATAATGGCACAATTACAGACATAGCATTCTGTGTGATGTCTACAGAAAAAAAGCAACTTCAAGGCTGGAAGAATTTTTGTAGATGTCCTCGTCCATCTTTGTCTATCACAACCAATCATAAACTGTCTGCTTTTGTAAAAGACCATGACCTTTTGATGAGAGAGTTCAATGGTGAAATGGTCTGTAGACAAATGAGGTGTCTTTAATTTATGTACTTTGTTGTAACCTTTGACTTTTACCTTCTTGCTGGCTTTTGACACTTGGCCTCAGCCCATTCAAGTTATTTGACTGGATTTGCAACGTTGTTTATATGATCTCTGACTTTTGACTGAGGATCAGTGGCATGCAGAGATCTGGTGATGCTCTGGCGATGTCCTGGTGATGCCCTGATGATGTCCTGGTGATGTCCTGGTGCAGCCCTGGTGATGCCAGGGGCGAACTCTTTGATTGTATGCTCTAAAGACTCAAGTATAAGTCCTTGTACTGAGAAATATGATGAGAAAGGGAGATAGTTTGAATATGATTGGATGCCCGCTCCCCCAATTCGGATGTCCGGGGCCACTGCACTGCCTCATCACCCCCGCCTCCCTCTTTTGCACGCTAAGGATATGCGCCCTCTTTATTTTTATTATTTCTTTCAATTTTTAAATATTCATAAACTTCTGATAATTTTTTTTCCATGCAACCTCATCATCGAATAATCAGTCAAATCCGAAAAAAAAAAGTGAGACAAAGTCAAAATCTGTATTATTTGGATTATTCTCATCTTGGTTGTTATTTTCATCACATTTCGGTCAATTTAACTTTCGGCCTTCTTCAAGTGCATCTCTTTGAACAGGAATCTTTATGTCAAATTTGGGAACTTATACGGAATTTCGAACTGAAACCTTTATTTAATCCACGAGGGTAGACAGTTCTTGTTCCAACAGCCATGACTGGATAGAAGTTATTAATTAATTATTAAGTTATTCTTCTGGTTATTATCGCCTATAGTAAGGATTGAACCTTCAATCTCTGGCAGACTTTTTTTAATCAACACCTTTATCCGTTATGCCATATGTCCATGCTAGTATGAATTATTATGTATTACTACTTATAACTATATATATATACATATATATATATATATCAAGGGAGGCGCGAGAGCGCTCTGTCCCTTAATAGACTTCACGAATGGCCTATGCTGGAAATCTCATTTCTTTGATTAATCATAACTCAAAAACCAATAAACCAAATTAGTTAAAACTTTGCACAAAATTTTTATTTAGTAAGTTCTATAAGTGTGTAGAATTTCAGCATCATTAGTCAAGGCAACCCAGAGATCCAGAAAGTTAAATCATGAAATCATGTTATCTGTGTGTACGTACGTATTTACGTACATATGTGCCACCTTGTATCTCATCAAATATTTGATGGATTCAGCTGATTTTTGGCAGAGATAGAGGTTCTAGCGTCTAGTCGATGGCATTTTAATTTCAGTTTACCATATACCTTAGTTTTCCAGAAAATTCCAAAAAACCTTAAAAATTACCATTGTATTGAGGCATAGCCTTTACAAAAGTAGTGACATTCCATGATAAATGCCAGTATACTGAAATCATATGCCCTTAATAGGGTTAAGATGAAAATTCATATACACTAAATGTACAAAAGCATGGAAATTCCTAAATTTTTACACTTTTATTGTCATTAAGGGTATGCGAGCACAACAGGGCTATGTACTTTACTGGTAGGAACTTTTCTTCAGCGCACCTCACACACTTCATCCCCTCGTGCATAGAGATTTATACTGTAGTGATGTGATAATGAAATAGTTTGGTTGATATGTAGTCATACCCTTAATGACAATAAAAGTGTAAACATTTGGGAATTTCCTTGCTTATGTACATTTAGTGTACATGAATTTTAATCTTAACCCTATTAAGGGCATATGATTTCAGTATACTGGCATTTATCATGGAATATATATATATTGATTAACACTTCTACATAGTCATGGCTAATGGACGAGAACAATCAATTAAATGGATTAAAAAAAGAGTCCAGTTCGAAATTTCATATAGGTTCCCGAGTTTGACATAAAGATTTCTGATGATCTAAACAAAACAAAACACCAACCGTTGACGTTTCTTTTAAAAGAGAAAAAAATGGAAAGAAAAAACGTATAAATCAGCATAGAAAGCGGAAAGAAAAACAGAAAGAAAACCTCTCATCATGGAAATAGATTTACGTTCTCCCTTTTCTTATCTATCAGGCAGACTTTTATGTGACGGGACGGATATATATTTACAAATAAATATACATCGCCATCAAGTACAAGATTTACAATGGATCATAATTCCAAATGTGATAGCTGAACGAAGGCTCATTAAACACACAATAAAGAAAAAAAATGTATACATGAATAAGAATAAGTGTCTACAAGTATATTTTAAAATGATATTAAACGATATAAATCTATACATATTATATAAACATCTTATACAAACATATTGTATAAACATCTACAAATAAATACACATTGCTCTTTATGATAGAGTGGAGAGTTCTTCTTTGATGAAGGTCTATGAAATAATTTTTTCTGAAGTTTATACATATTCAAAAGATGTTGAAGTCGTTTAATATCATTTTAAAAAGAACTTTTAGACACTTATTCTTATTTAAGTATTTAAAAAAAAAATTGGGGGGGGGGGGCTTTTAATGGACCATCGTTCAGCTATCACATTTGGAATTATAGTCCATTGTAAATCTGGCACTTGAAAAAGAAAATCTGTGTGGCGCCCCTCTTCCTCTGAGGCCCCTAATCATGTGTTTATTTTACTTCATTTTAATGCTTATTCCAGTGCCGGGTCTCTCATTGCCCCTTTATGTCTTTTACTGCTCGCTGACTGCCAAAGCTATTTACACCCCCCTCCTCTTTAATATTCTTAAAATAGCTAATCTCATAGCGCATATTTAGACAGATTATCCTTGTTATAATAAATATTTCACATCTGTTATTTTTTTATACTAATAAGTCACCACTTATCAAGGCAAAAAAACACTCGAGGATAAAGATTACTGAGATTGTCAGTTGGACGACGAACAATAGTATGAGAGGATTGAAAACGATGAATGGAATAGACAAAGTTTGATTACTTATGAGGACGACTCGACAACTGTTTGTTGACATTTGACTTGAAGACCATTTTGTAGTCTGCAGGGAAGCAGCCCCGTGGTAATATGTTCCATAGATGAGAAGTTCTTAGAAAGAAACTGTGCATGGAAATTCTGTTTGGTTTTATGTATGCAGAGGAAGAAATGAGGGTTGTTTGCAGTGGTGATAGTAAGACGAGTTCTTGCTGTGAATATTTTACAGGGTGAAAAGTGTTTATTAAAATTAAAACTCAGAATATCATTTAAAAGAGGCATGCTGCTGTTAAATAACACGTGTCACTATACAAATTAACAAATCAACAGATAAATAAAATGAGAGATAAATGTATATATATATATATATATATATATATATATATATATATATATATATATATATATATATATATGTCTATGAAAGAATGCTACGGAAGGCTTAAACAATTAACTGGAACTAAAACCCACGATGTTTAAAATCGTTGTCAGCTATTTTGATCATACGGATTAAATATATATTAAACAGTATTAATAAATATCTTGAAATCCTAGTCGATCCATTACTACCAAATATTATCTAGATGCTAGCAGGTAATGGTAGTGTGCATTATTATTGTTATTAATTATTATTTCTATGCAACCTACCTGTACTATTACTTCCACCACCCCTACTACTGTTACTATTACTATAATAATAAGAAGAAGAAGAAAAAGAAGAAGAAGAACTGACTGCCGGAGGACGACAACACCTGACTGAGATAAAAATACAGAGAGGCATTTTCCAAGGAGACTCCCTATCACCACTACTATTTATAATAGCCATGATGCCACTCAACTACATACTCAGAAAATGTGATGCCGGATACAAGTTTACAGACACAGAACCAAGAGTAAACCACCTGATGTACTTGGACGATCTGAAACTATTTGCAAAAAGCAAAAAGGAACTGGAAAAGCTTATAAATACGACAAGAATCTTCAGTCAGGACATCAAAATGGAATTCAGAATGGAAAAGTGTGCACTACTAGAAATGAAAATAGGAAAACTGGAGACGACAGAATGCATGGAACTCCCCAACCAAGAGGAGATGAGGGTGCTAGACAAACAGAAAAGCTACAAATATTTGGGAGTTCTGGAAGCAGACACCATCAAATCTACAGAAATGAAAAGAGAAGATTGCAAAAGAATATTTACGAAGAACAAGAAAACTCCTAGAAACGAAATTATATAGCAGGAATCTAGTAAAAGAAATAAACACCTGGGCAGTATCACTAATAAGATACTCTGGACCATTCATAGGCTGGACTAAAGAAGAACTCATGCACCTTGACTAGAGGACTAGAAAATTAATGACCATGCACAACGCACTACACTCAAAAGACGATACGGACAGACTCTATATGAAAAGAAATGAAGGGGGAAGAGGACTGGTAAGTATAGAAGATTGTGTGGAAGATTCTAAAGAAAGAGCTGGAGAAATACATAACTCAGAACATGGAAAGGCTAGAGACACCGTTCCAACAAGCAACTCAGGAAGCACCGAAACCAGAAACAAAACGACAAGAAAAGAAAAGTGGGAAGAATAATAACTACATAGACGCTTCAGAAGACTGACAAGAGAAGAAACCAAGCAAAATACCTGGCCATTAAGGACACTTGAAGAGAAAAACGTAATCTTTATTGGTGGCTGCACAGAACAATGTGATTAGGACAAACAACATTAAAGCTAAAATAGATAAAACCCAGGAAAGCAGTAAATACAGACTGCGTGAAGAAAAAGACGAAACAGTAAATCATATAATAAGTGAATGCAGCAAACTAGCCCGAAAAGAATACAAGAACAGACATGACTACGTGGGAAAAGCACTACACTGGGAACTGTGCAAACGATTGAATTTCCAATACACAGACAAATGGTACAAACATAAACCAGAGACAAACTGGAAAACGAAAAACACAAAATCCTCTGGGATATGGATGTACAAACAGACAAAATCATACAAGGAAGATGTTATAATAATCGACAAGAAGGAAAAATCTTGCAAAATCATAGACTTCGCCGTTCCAGCAGTCCACAGAATGAAGATCAAAAAGACGGAAAAACAAAGCAAATACACGGAACTAACCAGAGAATTGAAAGGAATATGGAGCATGAAGAAAGTCAATATAGAACCAATAATCGCACGAGCACTAGGAACAGTCCTAAAAAGCCTGGAGAAAAAACTGGGAGAAATTGGAATCAAAGGGATCATTGAGACCATACAAAGGACGACAATGATCAAAACAGCTGCAATCTTAAGAAAGTCCTCGAATGCGGAAACCAATTCACATAAGCTACGAAGGGTAACCAGTCACATGGAATTTACACCAGAAAGAAAACAAAACTACATAAGGAACACCACATCACGAACCAAGAAACAGAAACTGCATGAAACATTATATCATAAGCCCCCCCCCCCCGCCGCCCGCCAATAAATTACATCACACAAAAATGAACCAATGAACAGAAATTACAAGAAACAACACCATAAGCTCCCTCCCCCCCACCAAAAAAAAAATGGCGCCGGCCTAGGCTGACATTACACAAACAATTTGTAACAGGTCAAGGAGGATGAGAAGACCGAGGAGAGACAACACAAACCAGACCTCCACTGGAAGAGTGCGGAGAGTGCTGGGGCCTTGGGGAGGCTTATTGCCTCCTAAATCCCAGAGAAGAACAATAGTCCTTACCAGCGAGAAATCAATGGTAAGCGGCTGTTGCGATACCGCAAGGTTATTTGCGGTGGTTATCGGAAAGAGGTGGAGTGTACTCGAAATCTGGGGATGCTTGTTGTTACTCAGACTCCAGGGAACACCACCGATTGTTGCCGGTGAGAAATCACTGACGATGACCTGTATGATAACTCCTAGTAAGTAATAATAATAATAATAATAATAATAATAATAATAATAATAATAATAATAATAATAATAATAATAACAATAATAATAATAATGGTAATAATAATAATGGTAATAGAGATTCTTGATTTTCACTTTTAATTTTATTTTTATTCAGTTTAAAGACTGAATAAAAATAAAATATCATAGCATCGAAACGTTGGTTGATTGACGTAAGACTATAATCTTGTTTATGTAATTTTATAAATGCTTTACTTGATATTGAGCACTCTTGGAAAAAATGGTATTATGTTAATTTTATTAACATATTAGAACTCGATCAATTAATATATATATATATATATATATATATATATATATATATATATATATATATATATATATATATATAACAATTTATAAAGATACAAAATTATGACGTATTCATAATTACATATACAAGTTCCAAAAATTCCAGATCAACAAAGTTTTAGTGTACACTCATTTCTGAGACGAATTTTATTAGTTCACTTCATCAGCACAAATAAGAAGGAAAGACAAAATTTCACCAATATTCCAGTAAAAGAGCAGAATCCCGATTGGACCATATATGTCTCAAAGAGCCCATAACAATATTAAAACAACAAACATAATTTATATTATTCATTAATGTTAGGTTGACCCAAAGTTCTAACCATAGAGCTGATTTAATACCTGCAGTATTCATTGGTATCTGACTGACTTGATTTACTTCACATTTCATCTATGGTACTTTGAGGCGTTTATTTCTGTCTAGTTAGGATACTATCTAAGTAAAAGCATTTGACTTTACTTATCTCTCTCTTTCTCTCTCTCTCTCTCTCTCTCTCTCTCTATATATATATATATATATATATATATATATATATATAATATATATATATATAGAGAGAGAGAGAGAAAGAGAGAGAGAGAGATAGTAAGAGAATTAAGCAAGTTCAAATATATTGATAGAATTAACTTAAAACCAATATTTTTTTTCAAAAAGTGCTTAATACAAGGTAGAGCTTTATATAAACATTAAAATCGTCACGTTTTTATGCTCAGGCGCAAATAATCAGTACCGTCCGAAATAATAATCAAATTATTTAATTATTATTTTGTAGACTGTTTTAATATATATATATATATATATATATATATTATCGCAAGCATGAAGAGAAGACGAGTTTTCTCGTTCATGATTAAAAGTTAAACAAGAAAAAAAAGCCAGATGACCGGTTTGGCCCTTTCTTAACAAAGGCTGTATCGAGGAATTTAAAAAAGGGGGTGAGAAGAGAGAATAGAGAAAAAATATATATATAAAGTATATATTTAAAATAAAACAGCATTATGGTATATGTAAAGTGGGGGATGTATCTTATCCTGCTATTTTCCTTTGAATGTGCATGTTGTGTTCTCTACAAAACCTTTATATGGGTCTTCAATTACAGACCATTTGATTAAAAACCCATCGATCACTAGGAATTTCAGCACTGACTCCTCTACCATCCTGAGTCATGCTCACTTCCTGTATATATTTAGTCAGTCAGATATAGAAAATATTGCTTCATATTTTAAACCCAGACGTCCGGCTAACTTTTGAATTAATGATCAAATAACATTTGAATGATTTACTTAATTATTTTTTTTTATAAATCTCACAAAAGTTTAATGTTTCTTATTTTTGACAGCAATCATAAATTTTCATAGTTAATAGATTTCTTTCTTTTTTTATTTCAGGTGAGTGATATTATCTTTTATATACAAAATGGGGTAAGGTTTTTTTCTTTTTCATTTTCGAATTTCACAACTATTTAAAAAAGGCTATTTTCTAAATTTGTGGTAGCTTTTTGTTTTTTTGTTTCTCCAAATTCATTGCAAGTCTTCAATTTTTTTCGAATTAATGACTATATATTTTTTCAATATATAGCTATATATTTTTATCTGTTTTATTTTACAAATGTATCACTTTATTCCTGTTAAGTTATGGCTATTACAAACAATATATTGCTTTGAAAAATTCATGGCTATTTTCCAAAATTCGTATATCTATTATTTAACTGAAGCTGAGTTAATCAACGTTTGTTGCGTAAGGCTTTTTTTTATATATATAATTTAATCGCACAAAATACATGCGAAACTATTCATCCGTTTTGAGATTGAGTTATGCTTGAATAAACTTCCTTTTTAATTGTTTTATTTAGCCGAAATTTGCAAAACGCATCAAGTGACCCATCTCTTACTACCTTGCTGTCTATCACTTTCATTTTCTCTCACTGTATGTTGTTTGACCCCTTACTATTTTTCTATATGTCGTCTATGGCTTTCTATACGTCCGTCTCTCTTTTTATCTCCCTCACTCTATGTGTGTGCGTTTACTAAGAGTCGAAGCTAATAAAAAACCAAGGAATAAAACGAAAGGGAATATCACCACAGGCAGTAATATTATTTAACCCGTAGTTGGAGAGAGAAAGAGAGAGATATATAAGGAGAAGAAAGAGGCTAATTTTGAATTTGATTTTTTAATTTTTCATATTTAACTGGCTTTGCAAACTCATTTTTTCCTGATTTAAATAATTTAAACCGATCTCAGTGGGTGGTCTAAGTGATCACATTTTTATAGTATATAAAGATATGTGTGTGAATTAAAAATATTATACAAAAAAATATATTATACAAAAATATTATACACAAAAATCAAAAAATAAAGTATAGGCAAACCATAAATTAAAAAAAAAACAATACACAAATATATGATCAATGCAACCAGAAGATGATATTTAAATTTAACAATACAGTGTTATCCAGACATAGTTTTTCATTTAGACATATAAAGATGAACAAACATTTATTTTAGATATAAATACTGAAAGCCATCCATATATATGCAGACATCTCTACATATACATATAAAAATACATTCAGACACATATATATGTATATACATATACATATAAAAATACATTCAGACACACATATATATGTATATACATATACATATAAAAATACATTCAGACACACATATATATGTATATACATATACATATAAAAATACATTCAGACACATATATATGTGTATATACATATACACATATACGTTACATATACATATAGACGAATAGATACATACATTCACACACACTTAAACACGTGTGAATATACTCAGAAACGAAAAAAACGCAAGGCAACGAATACGGACAAGTGTATGAATTACATATATTTTACGATAAATGTGAAGCAAATCTGTCAGTAGTGGGAAATAATCAGTATAGAAGTCATATTATATTAATATTTATATTAACATTGATGGTTTAAGTACGGCAAGAGTTTTGTTTAATAGTGGATACCCATTTAGTATAGTATGAAGGGGGATCATTTAGTCCTCAGAGAAAGAAAGATATCACCTCATAATCTCCATAGTATCCGCAAATAAAGAAAATATGCCTGAAGGTAAACTATTCGAAAGCTTATAATATATATATATATATATATATATATATATATATATATGTATGTATATATCATACATTTATTAAAAAAATATGTATCAAAAGCACTAAAACTTTATCATAATATCCTCCTTGGGCATTGGCACAGGCTTGTAATATTTCATACAGTTACAAACTATGAGCGTATTTGTATAAATCTTTTTATATCACAATAGGGCCTCAAACCTTTTTTTAAATTTTATTAGAATGTCTGTCCGTATATCCAGAACAGAATGAACATCACTTTTTCAGGATTTTACAACTTTGTTTTCATCATATTTAATAAAATTGATTACGGTTAAAGAATGTAGTTAGAATCAGCACATTTATGGCATGGTTATGTCATACAACACACCACTTGCATATAGCACTAATTTAAATCACATAAACAAAAGATTCGTTGCTATCCATTATATATATATATATATATATATATATATATATATATATATATATATATATATATATATATATATATATAGATATATAGATATATATATATATATAATATGTGATAATATAAAATAAAACAATTTTTTTATATTGTTCAAATTGATTCTTATGGGAATCAATTTTTAAAGCAAAACGAAGCTCAGTATCCAAGTCTGTAAATAGCTATTTCAAACTTTGCAATAGAGCCATAATTAAATACATGACAGATCAGATTTATATCATACTATGATTTCAGAGCAAAGAAATCTGAGGATTTTCTTGTAGCTACTTGAATTTGTGCAAATATGCTTTGAGTTTTTCCAGAAACGTGTGTAATTTGTTTTTTGCTCCGAGATTGACATTAAATCACATATAATTTTGATCTGTAATTATATATATATATATATATATATATATATATATATATATATATATATATATATATATATATATGCAGTCAACCACAGACAAACAGTTTCACTGTATTAAAATATTCAGCTAGACAAGACAAAGAAGTACTTTAAGCTGGGAATGAAACCCTACTTTAATCGTTATGCTATCAGCACAAGTTTACTGCAGTAAAAAAAATATAGATGCTAATTGTTACACCAGCCGTTCTAACAGATTAATATAAATATATATAAATAATGCGAGTAGACAATCACCAGGTAGAAAAAGGACAGTATTGTAACTGTCTAGCCGAGTGCCAGTCAGTTTCCTTACCTTTGTACCTTTTTATGTTAATACACTTGTTATCTTAACCCAACCTCGACTTGACTTCTTCTTTTTACTGTTGGACTACTTCACAACACTAATATTAGGCATTTTTCTGCAGTCATGAGTACACAATTCTTTTAATGAAGAGCTAAGTATTTTCGTTAATGGCCACCAGCAAAACATAATAACAATTAGCAGAAATCTTGAATAGAAAATTACGAGAATTATATCTATTCTGTTGAATTTCCTATCTTAGTTTCATCAACCGATTAATAATCAACTGAATAATATATGGTTAACTGATCAATGGATGATTAATGTGAAATTAAGCTGCAAAAGTCATATGGTAAGAATTTATCGATCCAACTCTGGTTTTGAAAAGCTTTCGCATTACATTTCTTTTAAGTCGGTTCGCTAATATTTGATAATAGCAAAACCACCTGTCTACACTTGGTAATATTTTACAACTATCATAATAATCTAAAAGTGACCCCTTACATGTCGTAGAGCGTTGCTAAACGAAAGATTAATTTTCATAAAAAGATGGGTTCACAATAGTAGGATGTACTTGGAATTTTTAATGAATGCAAAGCGGACGAAACAAAGTATACTACAATGTAAACAAATGTCCTGCTATGGTGAAAGCTGTGTGAAAATAGATATTATGCAACTTCAGTTTTTTGCATGAACTGTTTAGAAGAGAACTGCAGCCAGATCAAACTATGTGCACGCAAAGGAATGAAGTCTGTTTGGTGGAAATAAAAGGAAAAAGTGAAATAGAAGGAAAAATGGAGAAATGTGTCTCTTTCAACAGCAGGTGTCCACAGGTAATCAATCCATACAATGTGATAGAAAAAACAATATTCAGTAATAAAAAGTAGATGGTGACAAATCCTCGCAGAACCCTGACACAGCAGCAGTTCAGAAAATATGGATTCTCACCAAACATTAACATGTGGATCCATTTAGATCAGACGCTGAAGCACAGGAGACAGAACGTTGCACAAGAATGCAAAACACCAGTTTTCGAAAAAACGCTGCATCACTGCACAAACTCACAGCGAGATGTGCAAAACAAATTCACTGACGTTCAAAAAAAAAATGTAAATATCTTTTCGGAGATTAAATCTTGCAAATTTTTATTGTGACAGGCTGTACGTGACTTGTGTTAAAAACTGGACTCTTGAACGAATTTATTTCTTTTTTACATGGAATGGCGCCCGTTTAATTCCAGTCCAAATTACATTTTTCTCTTTTCTTTTCTGCACAAAAAAAAAAAAACATGTAATCTTGATTCTCGTGAACTGGTAATTCCTTGCTACATCGCAGTATTGACTTCAAGTGGAAAATTTTCTAGTGAAACTGCAAAGAAAAGGTCTTGCTAGTATTATATACCTAATGTACTCCAGCTTGTACCAACCAGTGAAGAACAAACGAGTGTTTTGTAATTGAACGAATGCATTATTTCTTGTATCTATCTGCCTTCTTTCTTCTTCGATACATAAACCATAAATTTCATCATAAACTAAACTAAATAAACGTAACAAAAAAAGACGACACAATAAACAGAACAAATACATTAAAAGAAAGATGGAAAATACATAGAGAGGCACAATAAACTTACATACCAAACTTTCATCTCTTCCTGGCGGTAAATTACTTCCACATATTCAACCGGTGTTAATAAAAATACTATGTAAGCAGAATATATTATTTTCTATGATACTCCAAAATATCAGCAGCAGCTCATACAAAGAAGACAACTACTTAAACTGTCACGCAACTGTTCGTTGTTCACTTTCGATGGCCATGAGTGGTGATGTGGTGTACATCTTGACATATATAAAGAACACAACACCCATGCGTTCTTAAAATATACTTTATTATCTTGATCCAGTATGTATCAATTTTCATCATTAATATCATCACATTTGGTTTAACGCCGATTTTACATGCTGACATGCATTGGACGGCTTTAAGAAATTTACTTCCAAAAAAACCTACCTCTTGTCCATTTTTATTATTTCCTCCCATGTTTTCCATGTGAACTGAACCTGCTACCTCAACTGTTCTACATCTACTAACCCAAGAACTCTCATCAATTCTTTCAACATGACCATACCATCAAAATCTCCTGTTCTGCACATGTCTCCTTATATCGTCCTGATTTAATCTTCACCGAGGTCATCAGACCTATGCATGCTTTAAAACTCACATTACACATCCATCGTATCATTCTCAAATCATTTCTCTCTATGCAATGCATGTCCTCAAGCCTCATTGGCCAGGTTTCGCTTCTATATATCATGACACTGCGCCTACATGCCTGATGGACTCTTCCCTTGGTCGGCATTACCACTGTCAATCCATTTTCCTTTAAAATATTATTATATATTTCCTGACACACACCCAACCTCCAACTGATCTAACTTCAAATCCCATCGCACAATTTAAACGAACCAATCAGAAATCTACTCTCGTGGGCTACGGTTGAACGAAGGTCGAATTTTAACAGTAAACTTAAATCTCTGAATTGTGAATGACATATTTCATTATTAACTAAGATGTCCTCACGATGTGTGTCACATAACGAATACGGTGAACTTATGATACAGTAACCAACTGGGATTTATTTCCAACAATATGTTGTGCATAACGTAGCATTTTTGGTTTGCGTAGGTAATACTGTCGTCTATTCTATGGGGATGGGAAGATACACATTTTACAAAGAGTAAAATGAGACTCATTTTTCTTTTTCTGAATTTTCTTTCTCATGCAATATATATGTATATTACAAACAATAAATTATGATTCATAAAAGACAAATGGCTCGGATGGTGCTCGACTGAGCTTCAGTCTCTGGTTCATTCTCATTCACAGCAAGAACTCGTCTTATTACCAAAACTGCAAAGAACTTTCCTTCCTTCTGCATGTGTCTGACATCAAACAGAATGTCCACGAACACATTAGCATGGAACTTCTTCCTTGCTGACTACCACATGGGCATCTTCAAATTCAATGTCAACAAATACTTGTCATAAACACTCCTTATAAGTAATCACATTTTGTTCATTCAATTCATCATTTTCAATCCTCTCATAATATTTTTCATGATTCAGCTGAGAATCTATCCATCTCATTGATCCTTATCCTCGAGTGACGTTTAGCCTTGATTTGTCGTGACTCGTTATATATATATATATATATATATATATATATATATATATATATATATATATATATTTTTTTTAAGTTCGCACACAGGTTTATATAGTAGCTCAATGGTGTATAATATGACTAGAGCTTTTAATTTAACATAATCTAGTTACTGGGATTATATCATGTTATATTAAACAAATTATTATTTTGTTTCAAATGCTGTAACACTACCTTCCAGAGTTCACGTTCAGCAAACACAATGATTTATAATATTAAAAACATAAATTTATTACCCATTAGATGGATTGAGCTTTAAGTAAGAAATGTGTCAGTGATGAACTTTATCAGTTCAAGTGCAATAAAGTTTTCAGACTCCCCAAAAGACAAGATGAGATCTAATCTAAATGTGATGGAAGTTAGTTACAATTTTATGACCTAATTTTATCTTATTCTTAACGTTGAAATACCTTTGTTGGGACTAGAGTAATTTCCATTGGAGAAAATTGGTTTCAGCACTAGATAGCGCTATGGTCACGTGATTTGATACTCTCGTGCCCTCCACACGGTCGCAAATTTATAAACGAGACTGTTTCTTATTAGTACGATCTTCAAACTGGATATACATTCTCTTCAGCAATGGGTCGGTCCTTTGCAGTTTTAGGAGATCCACCCTCCCACGATTTGCCTCCCCTCTTTGGGGAGGAGTAAGTTTATTGCTTACTGCCTGAGGCGCCCCTACCGGGGAATGCCGAAGGGGCTGCCCAGGCAACTTTTAATGGCCAGAGTGCTCACCTCCTGGGCGCTGGCTTTTCAAACCCCACTTTCCCGACCCGACCTTGGGTCACATCTTACTTGTGGGAGTAAGATAAAACTGGCCTTGTGCCTAACTCCTGAAGAGGAGTAAATAAATACTCATTAGTAAAAAAAAGCTGTTTTATTGATAACTGAGAAAAGTGTGAATTAATACTTTTCCCAATGACCTTGATACATAAAAACGATCCGACCGGATGTGAACTGCATTTGCCATAGATTGAGTTGGTCACCAGTTGTCTACTTGTTCCTCCTCTTCCTCCTCAATTGTTTTTCAATTTATACTGTTTTCTAATTGCTTCCGACACTGCAGATCCTTTTAGACAATTTCCCAAATTATTTCTTTAATGTAATTAGTTCTTATTGAAGATTGATCAGATTGACCGAGTTCGATCGATTGTCTCCAATGCAAATCATTCATCAAAAGTTATTGATACTGATTGACTGCTTAATTTTTTATCAATTGATTTGATGAGCTCAATTTTCATAACTCTCAAGGAATGTCTTGATATAATAATAATAATAATAATAATAATAATAATAATAATAATAATAACAACTAGAAGAATACCCGTCCCAAGACAGGTAAAATTAATTTCCCGAACAAAATAGTTTTGCACCACTTTTGTAACCCATACGAAGATTAAAATCAATATATAATGATACTAACCTTATGTCTAAAATGCGTATTCCAATTTTGATCAAAATCCATTACATGATTTTGATTCTAGTCTAAAATTTAAGGCTTAAACTGAAGGGATCTTAAGAAGAAATTTAAATTTAGGAAATCTTGCTTGATTGCTTGGATCAAATTTAATGCAAATCTGAAAAAAATGAATTTTGAAATGGGACGTTGTGGCCTTTAAAACGCTTTAAAATAAACTAAAGGAACTTGAATTTGGGGAATATTTATTTATTCATGTCTAATACATATTCTTATAATTTCACACAAATCGGAGGTATCTGGATTTTTACAAAGGGCTTAAACCCGCTTTTTTCCACTTTGCATAAAACTAAATAAAACTAAATATAGTTCATATTACCCACCCTTACGTCTAGCAGCTGTGTTCCAAAATTCATAATGGTCAGTCATTAGTTTAACAGTTTATCCTGTATAACGAACTATATATGCATATATAAAAATATATACATACCTAACTTAATGTATATGCACCTCTTAAATGTTAAAAATTACAAAAAAATAATGTGCCCGTGTTACTCACCGTGTTGCCTATGAATATATATTCAAAAATTCATAATGATCTCTTTATTAGTTTAAGAGATTATCCTGTATATATATATATATATATATATATATATATATATATATATATATATATATATGTGTGTGTGTGTGTGTAAGTTTTTATTATTTAATGTATATACATATAATATTATAAGGTGCGTAGATTTTCAATATTTACTTCAACAGTAAGTGAGTAGAGCTTAGTAGTAAAGTATGAAAATATATTTATGGCAATTAAGCTACACAGAGGCATTCGCGTTTCATCCCCACAGATAACCGTCAAGCTAAGTGCACTTATCCTGACGATTCTCTTCGGGGATGAAACGCGGACGTATCTGTGTAGCTAAATTGTCATAAATATATGTTCATACTTTACTATATATATATATATATATATATATATATATATATATATATATATATATATATATAAAGAGTTGTACTAAAAGCGAACTTTTAGGAAAGGTAAAACCTATTGTGAAGAGTATACAGCTCAATATCCAGGATAGAGCAGGTAGATATGAAGAAGAATGGAAAGGAATTAGAGAAGCAAAAGCCAAATCAAAATTCAATTCAATTGCTCAGAGCAAGGTATATTCCGCAAAAAGGCAATTTATTCAAGTTAAATTTTCCTTAAGCCAGGCTTTTCAAAGATCAAAATCTTATCATCAGAGGAAGTCGCTGGGATAGATAAGTTGGCAATGGCCAAGATTTAAAATTTGAAAAAATGAAATAAAAGTTGTAGGGAAAGAAACGCAGGGCAAAATTCTGCCCGAATGCAAGCAAATGTCCGATTGCTAAAAAGTCCGGTGTCGAAAAGTCCAGCGGAGATAATAAGATGTAGATAGGTAGGTTGTTAAAGGCACGAGATGTAATGAGAGAGGATTCAAAGTTAAATTCCAAGAAGCCACAACTTCAGGTGCGGCGAAAATAGAAAATCCAAAAGGGTAAAAAGTCCAATTACGTTCGTGGATGCAGGCAGGCTCAGAGAAGATTGAGGTGGAAAATATTCGCCATTAAAAATACTTCCTGGGCAGAGATAACAAGGGCAAGTGTTTTAAAGTGGGGAAATAAGGTAGCAATCGGACATTTGCTTGCATTCGGGCAGAATTTTGCCCTGCGTTTCTTTCCCTACAGCTTTTATTTCATTTTTTCAAATTTTAAATCTTGGCCATTGCCAACTTATCTATCCCAGCGACTTCCTCTGATGATAAGATTTTGATCTTTGAAAAGCCTGGCTTAAGGAAAATTTAACTTGAATAAATTGCCTTTTTGCGGAATATACCTTGCTCTGATTAATTGAATTGAATTTTGATTTGGCTTTTGCTTCTCTAATTCCTTTCCATTCTTCTTCATATATATATATATACATATATAATAAAGTAAACTCGATTTTTCCGTGCAACTAGAGTCATTATAGGAAAATAACCTACCATTTCCTATGCTAAACTGTTCCACTAAGCAATTATCCTAGATCCTCATAGGTGTTTTCAGAAATTCTCCATTAGTTTTACATTTTATCCAGGAAATCAGAGTCTCACATTTAAAACTTCCAAAGAGAAAGTAGCTGCACATTTTACCCACTTCTAGTGTTCTACTCTAACCGCTACCCAACTCAAGTTGCATTTATTTATAGAAGCTACATTCTTTTACCGCACCGCTACATTAGAGATTCAGTGAATTCAATTCTGTAATTCCGGCTGCTTGAAACTTATACGTTTTGGGTAACCAGATTAAGTTTTAATGAACACATCGGCGCCTGCATGTTTCAGATCACAGTATATTTTTCACGTTGATCTTTTCCATTTCTAGTTTTATTACTTATTTTCGACGATATATTTTCTTTTAAACAGCTCAAAATTACATAGCTATGCAATTACGACGTGTGGTAATTCATGCTCTCACAACAAAATAAACAGTGGGATTTCTTCGTAGATCGAATAAATTATTTTCTTCAGAAATATTTTGTATTGGACCCTACGTCATCAAAAAACAATAAAACAATCATTTTAATAAATAAATAAAAATTATTATGACTGAACATAAATGTTTGCTTGCATTATTTGTCAGAGAATAAATACTACATTTCCGAATATAAATAGCTGTTTGCTTTTCTTTTATTTACTATATTACTTGTGGAAAATTCCGTTATCCAAACAAATTAAACAATGCATTGGTCAAGGAGGATTTCTTCTTACACGAATAAATATAAAATATCTCGGGATTATTCTGTTTTGGATAAGTTTTAATAAACTTATTAAAATTTCTATTAGTTTCCACAATTTCTTTTATATATACTTTTTTAATAACACAAATAGGTCACAAAGACGTATCTACAAAATTACCCAATATGGAAAATCATGCCCTACAAACAAAATAAACAGTATGATTTCTAAATTAATTATTTAGTGCACGTAAACATTATTATTTTTTTATTATCAAAATTTCAGAATTGAACGACTTTAATTCAAAATTATTTAAAAAATAAACAACACAATGCCCACTGGCGTTCAAAACACTTGATTAACGTTAGATTTTCACTTCATTATCAAGTAAATTGAAGTTATATCAGCAAATTGTTACGTGTCACTATTGTAGAATTGAACGAATTATTTATTGCACCGAAAACTTTGATATTTGTTTTTCTTAATGGCATTTTCAAATTCGAGCTGAAGTTTGTTTTTATTAAGCTAACACATTCCCCCCACCCCGATTTTTTAACGACTTTTATTCAAAAATTATTTTTAAAATTCGAGATAAAGCTTGTTTTATTGATTTTATTTTTCTGCGTAGCTGACTTGCGATATTTTTATAATGGTCTCTATGCTACGATTGCCACATTTCCTCTTTCTTTATCTGTCTGTCTGTCTTTTTCCACCTCCCTCACTCTCTGTCTCTCTCTCTCTCTCTGTCTGTCTCTCTCTCTCTCTCTCCTACTTTCTTTTTTTCTTATTATCGGGTTTAAACTTACGGCAAAACGTCTGATGTTGCTGTTATTTACAGCACAGTTGTAGCTGACTTGCCATATTTTTCTAATAAACTCTATGCTACGATTTCCACCCCACCCCTTCTTTCTGTTTGTCTGTCTGTTTCTCTCTCCCAACCTTTTCTAAATAATAGACCGCCCACTGTTTTCTGGTTTGTTCAGAACCGAAACCAAGCAGATCAATCTCTAAATTAGAGTGGTATCTAAGTGGGAGAAAAAAGAAAACGGGGGATGGAGTTTGGAGAATGAGTAGTGTCCTTTCAAGATGAATGCAATTTGGGAGAGGCCGCGTACAAAAAAATGAAAGTGGGGTGTGAGAATCTTGGAGGATTTCTATTACCAGCGGAGGGGTGGGGGGTAACTCATCCACTCGACTAGCTAAGAGGCTAAACTTACCTGAAGGGCTGTGGTCCGACAGGACCAGAGACTGTGTGCGCCAGAACAAGAGACTGTGTGCGCTATGCTCAAGCAGGGAACATGCACATTTTAATCTTATCAAAAAAGCTAAATAAGCATAAAAATATAAAAATGACTCAGATGGGTTGTTTGATACTCTAATATTCATTTTTTTAAAGTTAAATAATTCTTTTCGATTTCCCCCAGGCAATGCCGGGACACAGGTGTTGTTTGTATATATATATAAGAAGACTGTCGCTAAGAACTAATAATTGCTCAGCACTTCATCCATTGCACCACGGATCTGAGCTTATAAGAATAACATCTAAAATGAGAAGAGTAGTCTGAATAATCCAAATAATACAAATTTTAAATCCTCATCTAAAAAGTTTTAAATCTAAAATCATTGTTAAACCCCAAATGATTTTGTGCTGCCATTATTTACAACTGCTGCTATTAATGAACACGCATCGTGACAGAACGAAAACGTAGAGACAATGAACTGCTGCTATGTGGCATTTACACGACGAGGCTCCAGCTACCTACATGATGAGATGCCGTCTTGATAATCTGTTCGGATCAAAGAATTGGTCCACCATAGTGCTACAGTATTCAAGATAGATAAATAAACATACAATGATATAAACATACCTGCTACCCAGAGTAACCGCCGACCCCCAAAACGCATGTGCTGTGTTTTATTTTTCTGCTTTATCTTATTCTAGCCTTATCGATTCTAGTGTAGTTGCTAGTCGGCAAGCAAAGCATAGCTCATACGATTTGTATAAGTAATAAAAGACACAGATATATACATAGTACACTTGACTTGTTGAACATGGGTGTATGTGTGTGTGTATCGTTGGGATTCCATTGCTAGGGTATCTATCTGAGCTAAGCCTAAGCATTCCATCCCTCAAGTCATGGATATCAGCTAAGACTCACTCTAAGGTCTCTCGTTGACTTGCCCATCGTAATCATTTACCGTCGTCCACTCGGACTCCTCTCCCGAACCCGTTTCTTAGCGTTCTCCTCAAACAACTCTGTCAACAGTCAATGTCCCCAAAATATCTCTACTTTCTATCAGAAAATTCCATACATCCGGTCTTTTTTCAGTTACTCTCAGTTTACTTCAATCAAAACTAAATACTTCCTTCCAAATTCGCTATCTTGACCCTTTCCCCGGCTATTAATAGCTGACTGTCGATGACGTCACTTTGTCTGCATAGCACAATGGGTCCATTACTTAAGTATTGTCATTTGCTTCCTAGCTAATATTTTCCGGTGATGCTGGCAGTGGGGCGGGAGGAAGTCTATAGTATAACACAATGTTAAAGGTAACTTGGGCCTTCTGTACTTAGTAAAAAGGCTGATGTCCATGCCTAAATGCTTGTAGGGCAAACCAAAATTGGGAAGACCAATTGATTTATTTTGGGACTGAATTTTAGAAACCGGAAACTCCTCAGAAATTATTTCTGCCGGTTCCACAGCTCTGAACTGTCTGGATTTGGGAGGCAGAGACACCTGAAAGCAAAAACAAAAAAAAACAAGAATGAAAAAAGTTAGATAGTTATGTCTGCAGTTTATATTTTCACACCTGTACTTGATTATAGTCAATCCGCTGCTTGTGTTTAAATGTACAATTTGTATAAACACTTAGGTTCCACATATTCTAATAAATCTGCTATTTTAAGGCAGCACCTAAGCAAATCTAGGTTCTCTTTAATCATCACTTAAACGACAATAGTTTCAACATCTGGATATGAGTAAATAAAGAAACCGTAAAGGCCAAAGATCTGCTTCATTCTTGGCTTGTGTTTTGTTTTTCATTAATGAAGATCTTTTTAAGTGGTTTATTTATTGCACTTTTCTATGACAGATCAAAGTAGTTAAAGGATTGCAATAATAGTTATGAGGTCAATAGTTTTTCATGCCAGGTAATAAGGAAATCCAACTACTGAGAGATTAGTAGAATGGCCAAGACTTGTTTTGAAAATAAGAATCACTACCCTCTCACCTCTCCCCCAAAAAGGACAAAGTAATCCATAAGCGGATGGTATCATGACAAACGAACATATACTACACTACCCTACCCCCCCCCCCCAAAAAAAGGAGGAGATTATGCCTGGGAGGATGGTATCATGACCACAGATAAGATACTACACTATTCCCCAAAAGAGGAGGTAATGACAATAAAACAGATATTACACTACCCCTAACCCCATCCAATAAAAGAAAAAGATAATGCCTCGAGGAATGGTATTATGGCGAACAAACAGATACTACACTACACCCCCCATCCAAATAAAAAGGGGGAGAAAAGCCTGAGAGGATGGTATCATTACAAACGAACATAACTACATTACACCCCCTAAAGGAGGAGGTAATGCCTGGAAGGATGGTCCTATGACAACAAAACAGATATTAAACTAAACCCACCCTCCAAATAAAAGAAGGAGGTAATGCTTGGGAGGATGGTATAATAACAACAGAATAGATACTACACTACGTCCCCCCTCTGTATTGAGCATTAACAGACAATACATTAGTCTGAAATAGTATAGTGAACTTAATTGAGCATATAAAAATAGTACAATAAAAGTAATAGTATAATTTCGGCTTCAGAGAGACAGATAACGAATCTCCACTAGTAACAGAAGTAAAAATATAATTTTGGCTTCAGACAGACAGATACATAATCTCCATTATTAATAGAATTAATAGTATAATTTCGGCTTCAGACAGATATCAAATCTCCATTAGTAATAGAAGTAATAGTATAGTGTTGGCTTTATACAGACAGATACCTAATCTTGATTATTAATTGAAATAATAGCATAGTTTTTGGCTTCAGACAGACAGATACCTAATCTCCATTATTAATAGAAGTAATAGTATAATTTCGGCTTCATACAGACAGATACAAAATCTCCATTAGTAATAGAAGTAATAGTATAATTTCGGCTTCATACAGACAGATACAAAATCTCCATTAGTAATAGAAGTAATAGTATAGTTTGAGCTTCAGACGGACAGATACCACATCTCCATTAGTAATAGATGCGAAAATTTGCAAAGCAAAAACAAAAACAAGAACAGATCATTCTTTAACACTCCATTAAATTTGTGCATTTGGCATTAAAAATGTGATTCCAAACCTAAACATGTCAGAACGACGGACAAATGTTGAACTAGATTTTATCAGTATAATTTTGGTTATTCGGACTACATATCTCATCTTGAGTATTATCATCACAGCGTTTCGGCCGCTGTAACCTCCGGCTTTCTTCAGGTGTATCTCTTCAAACTCTGGAATATTCCTGTCGAACTTGGGAATCTGGATGTGGTGATAACACTCAAGATGAGAAATGTAGTCCGAATAAACAAAATTATACAAATTATCAATCTTCATCTAAAAAATTCAGAAATATAGATTTTATTAACTAAATTAAATGAATCTCCATTTCTTTAATAAAGAGATGCTTTTAGACTTTTTACCCCATAGAAGGCATAATCATGTTGACACTCCGTTTCTCATTAAATCCCAGAAGTTAAGCAACGTTGAGCTGAGTCAGTACCAGATAGGTGACCATTTGAGAATACCAGGTGCTATAAATATGTGTGTGTGGGGGGGGGGCGTTGATACCTCCCTGCAAGAACTGCAAAAGCTAACGTTGTCATCATCAGTGACCAGGATATACATGCGACTTGGGGACGCTAGTGAATTAAATATTCCATAGAAACATCTTACTTTGAAGGAAGCCGGTTACACCTGCCTATAGAGTGAATGCTGCTTCGTTCTGTTTTCGTATTTTTCATCAGAGGAAAGAGATCTTAGTGCTCCCTATTTCTCAGGACCTTACCTGACATTGTGCTTTCCTAAAATTCTAGCAGCATGTGGCTAAGCTAATTAATCAACTGTCTACTTTTCATATGAGTTCTAGCTGACCTTAAAGTCATTCCTGTTTATAATTTAACCGGAAGTAAAAGAAACTGGTGTCAACCCAACATGTATCTATTTGGTCATTTCTGATTCTGGGATGCCTCAAGTATTTAATAAAAGTATGTATTTCTAAAATTTTATTTTATTATGCTTGTAAATAAATATTAAATATATCCCTCTCACTTTCTTCTATAAATCTCTAAAGTTTACAAAGCAACAAGTTTTGTAAACCACTTGATTTTTTTTTAATTTGTTTTGTGTGTTTATACATTTTGTTAAAAATGTTTTTAACTTTTTTAAATTAAAAATTGATTTTTTTAAAATAAATTTCTAAAGTTTACAAAAAAGTTTTGTAAAAAACTCTGCACAGGTAAATGTGCATACGTATGTTTTGTTTATAATTTAACCGGAAGTAAAATAAACTGGTGTCACGCCAATATGTGTTCTTTTGGTCGTTTCAGATTCTGGGGTGGCTCAAGTATAATTGATCCAATAATTGTATCTGGAGAACTATCTCTATATTTTACTGCCAGGGAATGTGCAATACTATTTCCAGGACAGGTTCATAATAATGAAATATTCTTGGACCCTTTAATAAGAGCAAGAGGTTGGACCCCAAAATATTTAAAAGTAATAAAAAACGTACTGCTTTGATCAAATGGGCCAACAACATTATGGGCCAACAACATTTGAATTTGGTGGGAGTTAGATTGAATTTTCTGTCATTCACCCATTAAAATTGGAGGTTGAACAAATATTCAATGTTTATGCTACCTCAAATAGATTTTAATTTAATTAAATATAACCTTCTTCTTATTTGTAGGAGATGATTTCAATTAAATTTTATGTTCCAACGTCTAATAGTTTAAAAATAAATGACAGACAGATTTTCCTCATATTAGTATAGATTATTTCCTTAGAGAAATGATATGAGAATGATATGATGGATGTGTGATGTGAGTCTTAAAGACCGGCTAAGATCTGATGACCTCAGAGGAAGATTACAACTGGACAGTATAGGGAGATGTGTGCAGAACAAGACCATGATAGTATGACTACGTTCGTTCTTGGGTTAATAGATGCAGAACAGTTGAGGTAGCAGGTTCGTTCACAGGGAAAGGCTAGGAAAACATGGGAGGAATTGATAAAAATGGATTTGAGAAAAAGTGGAATAAATAAAGACCTGACTAGAGGTAGCTTAGTTTGGAAGTCAATTTCTAAAAGTCGTCCAATGTATGCCAACATGTACAACAGACGTTTTTGTCTGTTCACATTACATTTAAATTTCTGCATGTTAGTACAGTCAGGGAAGCAGGAAACAGGGAGGGAATTTCAAAGTCTAGCAGTTTGAGGGAAGAAACTATTAGAGTAGAAAGCTTTCCGGCATCTGGGGAACATCTACAGTGAAGGGGTGGGATTTTGCTGCTTCTCGGGTTAGTCGAGGGTATTTATGTCGAGGGGGACAAAAGTGCCACGAGTTCATCAGAGCACATTCCATTAAAGTACTTGTAAAATAAACACAGATATGTAACATTGCGGCGATGGCACAGGGATAGAGCTTGGTTGACAGTGCAGGACCTATTAGATTAGATACTCTTTTTTTAACCCTGTCTAATAGAGATAGAATAGTGGTCGATGTACCAGCCTAGATGTGGCAACAATACCTCATGCATTGGTGAATGGTGGCTTTGGAGAGATATAGGATACTGGCAGGTGTGAGTAGTTTTCTAGCGTGGTAGAGGGAGCCCACCTTCTTTGCAGCAGCCTTGGCAATGTCTATTATGTATTTGTTCCAATTCATGTTGCCTGTAAATGTCTGGCCGATGACTTTGAATGATGAACTCTCAGGCAGATTGTTATTAGCCATGGCAATCGGTGGTTGAGAAGGTTTCTTGTAATTGTTAATGGAAAGAAGCTCTGTCTTAGTAGCATTAAATGTTACCATCCATTCACGTCCCCATGGAGGTCATTTGCCAAAGTTTCAGCCATTGCCTTGGATATGTATGCATTCGTTTTTCCCACATGTCTGGTATAAAGTGTGGTGTCATCATCAAATATACCCATCTCGGACACAATTATTTATTATTATTATTATTATTATTATTATTATTATTATTATTATTATTATTATTATTATTATTATTTACTCACTAGGAGTTCTCACACAGGTCATCATCAGTGATTGCTCACTGATAATCGCCGGTGATGTTCCCTGGAGTCTGAGTGACAAGTCTCCCTAGATTTCTAGTACTCTCAACCTCTTACAATAACCATTGTAAATGACTTTGCATTATCACCACAGCCGCTTATTATTGATTTCTCTCTGGCAACGACCATTGGTCTTCTCTGGAATTTGGGTGGCAATAAGCCTCCCCAAGGTCCCAGTACTCTCTGTACTCTTCCAGTGGAGGTCTGGTTAGTGCTCTCCCTTTTCGGTATGTCCATCCTCCTTGACTTCACGACTATTTTGTGTGGTATCAGCCGAGACTGGTTCCATCATTTCTTATTTGGGGGAGGGGGGGTAATTTATGAAATTTATTATTTCATGAAATTTATTATTATTATTATTAATAGTAGTAGTAGTATTACTAGTAGTAGTAGTTTTTATTTTTATTTTTTTCCTGAGACAAACTATTTAAATCTGTGTTTAGACATGAATCCAGAATCATGAAAAATGAAAGACTTATTGATTTCCCCTAAGCATTTAAGAAACATTATATTAAATATTTACTTAGACTAAGAATATTCCACCTCCTTCAACTGAATCTTTCTTTTCTATTTCATATTTAAGTTGTTATTGATCTTTGCTCATTAAGTATTCATTTAATATTGAGGTGTAGAAAATTTAAAACTAGCTAATAAAACTGAATACTAGTAAATTGTCTACCAAGATCTTTTTTCAGATAATTTTTATCAGAGGAGTATCCTTATAATTCAAAACTAACTCATAAAAATGGATTCATTCTAATAAATTATACCTAAGATTTTCTTTAAACTAACATGTATGCAATTGAGCATGACTGTCTAATTTGAATAACTAAAATGAAACGGCTCCATAGTTTTAGCATTAGAGTTCTCTACCTTTAATGAATGCTAAACCAAGTAGACGGCAAGAAATTAAACTCTTAGCTGCACCTAATAATCTCTCTCTCTCTCTCTCTCTTTCTCTCTCTTTCTCTTTCTCTTTCTCTCTCTTTTTCTTTCTTTCTATGTCTAGATAAATGCATTTTATTACTTATTGCTTTGCCAGCTTGCTACCGCTTCGCAAAGTTCGCTACTTGAAATTCTTGAAACCAAAATGTTAAATAATAAACATTTCATTCATCAGTTCTTTGTAAACATATAACAAAAACTTTAGCATTTATTCATATAATTTGATAAACGGTGATTCTCCAGGTTAACCTATATAGGGAATATTACTCTTAAAAAAATAGCACAAAAACTTAATGTGCTTATCTGTTAGGGTAAAATAAGACAGTACACCAAAATTTACGGAAATTCATCCAGTATTTTTGTTATTAAAAAACAAATTAAAATGTTATCGGTGAACGCTTTCTAGCCGGCATTACTACAATGTTTAAGTCCATTAAGTCTGAATTATCTCACTTTACCTTAATAATGCCGAAAATAGCGGCCAGAAAGCGTTTATCGATAAAACTTGAATTTAGTTTTTCAAACAAAAATACTGGATGAATTTCCGTAAATTTTGGTGTCCTGCCTTTTTTTACCATAACAGGTAAGTACACAATAAAGTGTTTTTGCTATTTTTTTTTTGAAGAGCAATATTCCATATAAATGTTAACCTGAGAATCACCAGAAAAACGTTAACATTTATTCGTATAAATAAATATTAACATTTTGGTAATTTTTATATAAATTTATTTATATTATTTGAATTATTCGGACTACTGTTCTCATATTGAGGCTGAAACGTTGTGAGAAATTAGAAGAAGGAAGAAATCAATTCGCCTGTGCGATCGTGTGTGTGCTTCATTTTTAATTTACAATTTTTTCATTGAATTCAAGAACAAAAGAAATGTTGCCCGCTAATAGATTGGGACGTGGTTGTCATAAAGTAAACTACTTACTTTACGACGGCCACGGTTGGGAGCAGTGTCACACCCTGGCTTTCTCCATGTGACGTTGCTAATGGGAGCAAGAGAGAGAGAGAGATAGTGACAGAGAAAGAGAGAGGGGGTAAGTCAGTCAGTCAATCACTTTATTCTCTTTCTGAAATCTTGCCTCATATATCTTTCTTTGTAGTTTAATTTAAATTACCTCCCCTGCAAGTTAATCAGCAAATGTTTTATCCTTTTTTATTAAATCACTTGAAAGTAATTATTGTTAATAGCAACAAAAAATATTGCATATACATGGAACAAATGGACCGATGAAATTACGAATGGATAACACCAAACATTCATTAATTATAGATTGTTTAAAAAAGTAGTTATGCTAATCAAACAGATCTATGAATGTCGATGGGTCTTTTCTCTGTACTTTATAGACAGTATTCCAAAAGAATAAGTTCTATTATTGACTTAAATAACTACAACTTGTTTTGATGGTAATGTAGGAGTGATAACTTCCACCAAGGAAATTATATTTTCAGTTGAGTTTTTTTGGTTTTTGTACAGGCTAACGTCCACATAGCTGGACTAATTGTTACCAAATTTTGTCAAGATATAGGTCATGGTCTAACTTAGAACTAATTTAATTTAGGGATATCTATTCTTTTGGTGATGACTTTGGTTTTGTTCATCACAGAGACTTGCTACTCGGCCAATGAAGTCCCGCATCTTATATGACCTTGACCGTGACTATGAAAAGTTTGGTTACCGCCGAATTTTGACGAAGTTTTAACTTCCGTTTTTTTTTCGAAATTGGGTGTATGGATCTTATTCTCTTTGATAACAGTAACCACTATGCAAACTTTCAGCCTGATCAAATAAATAGTTTTTGAGTTGTCAACAATTCTAGTGCATGATTTAGAGAATACTTCATACAATATAGAGAAGTAAGACCCAGATAAAACTTTGCCTCATCTTTACGTTATCAGGCAAAGGTATGCAGTCTCACGACTGACTTATGTTCTAGTTATATATATATATATATATATATATATATATATATATATATATATATATATATATATATATATATATATATATATATTGCTTTTGACAAAACGTTCGTGAAATCTGTGAAACCTATGGAACATTTATTAATTTTTTTGATTTTAATACAAAAAAGACCATCAGAAAAATTGAAAAAATAAAAAAGGTATAATTAAATAGACGAATTCTGTTATTTTTAACAATGTTTGTATATATATATATATATATATATATATATATATATATATATATATATATATATATATATATATGTATATATATATATATATATATATATGTATATATATATATATATATATATATGTATATATATATATGTATATATATGTATATATATATATGTATATATATGTATATATGTATATATATATATGTATATGTATATGTATATATATATGTATATATATGTATGTATATGTATATATATATGTATATATATGTATATATATGTATATATGTATATATATATATGTATATGTATATGTATATATATGTATATATATATATATGTATATGTATATGTATATGTATATGTATATATATATATATATATATATATATATATATATATATATATATATATATATATGTATATATATGTATATATATACATATGTGTATGTTTATGTTTATATATATGTTCGTGTAGGGTAAACTGCAAGACTAACCGATTATTATGAATTTTTGAATACAGCTACAAGACGTAAGGATGAGTAATGTGGACTATATTTAGTTTTATTTAGTTTCATGCAAAGTAACAAGACTGAAAGCCCTTTGTGAAAATTAAGATATACCCGATTTTTATGAAATTTTTATCATAGATATTAATTAATAAATATTTCCAAAACTTCAGTTTATTTGTTATATTTTAAATTGCTTGGGGACACAACCTCCAATTTGAAAATTCAAATATTTCCGATTTGCATGAAATTTTCGTAATGGAAAATACAAGTGGTGCATAAGAATTGGAGGAGTATTCTGTTAGTTAGATATAAAAGTAAGTGAAAAGTTAAAACTTCTTTGTTATTTCGTCATTGGCCAGACCCAAAAAACAACTTCATGGGAGAGAAACCTTCTGTTTTTTTTATCACTTCTCTTTTAATATCTTATTTTCTGTTTTTTCTCTTCTGTTCTCATATCTGGGAGACCCTAATACTTTTGGTATAATCGTAATTCATCTTTATTTTACTTCGCAAACGCCGTACACCAATTATCTCTTGTTACTTATACTTTACGTACATTGTGTTATTTTTATCTCTTGGATCTATTTGCATCGCTATACTATAATCTTTGTTGAAAAGAAAAAAATAGTTTTCTTGGACTTATATGGACGTATAATAAGTATTGGAGAAGTTGCAGGATCTGTGTCAAGTTTTATAACCTTGACAACAGACCAACAACAGTAAGGCTTTTAAAATAGTCCTTTAAATTATTTTGGAAATTACATCTCAGGTTCCTGGCACATTACGATTTTGACATCGCCATCCAGATACACTTTCTCCACATCTGAGTTTTCATCCATCTCCCTTGCACACAAACTGGTTATCCTCTCTCAACCTACCAGTAATTCCACCACACTTCTTGTGTATCCGATACTTACATGCACCACAAAAAATTGAGTTGCACCCGACCCCCTTTCCATAAACTGTGTATTAGAACTTTCCAACACTACAACCACTGAGCACCACTTTGGTCCTGTAACATTCACTCTCAGACCTTTACTTTCCATAACATTCCTCCAAATCTTTAACTTAATAAATAGAGTATTAAATTTAAGGAATACATTTAATGAACTTAATCGCTTATGATTTATATTGATCAAAATGGCGGCTTCAATCTCTTACTCTAATCAACTTCAGACATTTCCCTTAGCAATCTTTGATTACTTCAGGTTTAATTTAATTTTTGAACTTAAACACTTTTACAATTTAGTACATAACAACTTTAAGGTTTAAAAATCTTTTTCAAATTACTTACAGTGTAAAACTAACTGCAGTGTTCACTTCGATAACATTCTATTTGTTGATACCAATTCCATGGAAACACGTAATATCAGTTTCTCTACGAACCTTCCACTACTAATTAACAGACAACACAAGTTCATTGTTTCACTTTTGACCATCCATACATATCTAACATTAATCCAACATTCTTGTTTTCATTTTCACATTCGTTATTCTTCTTTTTTTCTTGGGGGGGGGGGGTACCTAAGACGTTTTCTTTTCTTCTTTAGATTTACCTATTATAACCGTCCATTCTTTCTCTCTCTCTCTCTCTCTCTCTCTCTCTTTCTCTCTCTCTCTCTCTCTCTCTCTCTCTCTCTCTATCTATCTATCTATCTATATATATATATATATATATATATATATATTCATTCGCAACAATTTATAAAAAACATGTGTTCACATTTTCGCCGATTTAAATAATCGAAGTAGCTTAGAGGCAATACACATTAAACACCTACGTGCAATTTTCTGTTCACATTCGATTTAAATTAGCTTCTGTCGATTTATTTAAATATTTTTTATTATTATGATTATACGTCAGTTACGAATAACGTTCCTCACGACAGTTAAAAGGCTTCGAAATCAATTTCAAACACAGAGCGGTGTAACTTTTAAAATCATTATTTTCATCTACATTTTCCTATTCATCGAACATTAATCTGTCCATACCGATCATTATTCTAATTTATTTCATAACTTTTTTTACATACTTTCTTCGACGCTAAAACTGCTACTGATATTCCAAAAAAATATCGATTTCTATTTTTCTAAATATAATTCAACTTCAAGTGCACTATCCGTTACTTTGTCTTTTCTCTTCTAGGTCAGTCAAGGAGAAATCTTTCTAGACTGCGGCATTTTTGTCACTTTTCCTCCATTTAACAATTTGTCGATTTTACAAGAAATCCTTCTAGATAGCGGCAGTTTTTCCCCTCAAGAGATGAATTTTCAACACATTAAGTATAAATCCTTCTAGACTGCGGTAATGTTTTCCCCAGGAGATGGATTTTCAACATATTAAACATCACCATTATATAACTCTCCCCTCGTGGATAGGCAACGAAATAGCAATGACCTAGATAATGGTAAAAGTGCAGATTAGTTAACAGTTGATAAATCGAAAACAAAATAACCACAACAAATTCCTTAAATCAATCGTCATATATTTAAATCAAGGCCAAAGTTAGACGAAAGATCGATTTTAGATGTTGGTAAATTCAATCTCCCACCAAAATGGGCTCTATTGATTGAGATAAAAATTGCCTCAATCTAGAAGTATTTTTCCTTCACTGACCTTGGAAAGTTTCACGCATATTCTTGGATCATTTTTACTTGGGTGGGGGAGCAGTGGTTTTTATTTGGTCGAATAAACCGCTAATTACAATCGTATAGCGGCGGGGAGTAGTCATCCAAAACATAGAGAAATCTATTTTGTTTTATTCAAAACATCGATAAATTCTACTTTAATCATCTAAATTACAGGGTTGTTTTCAACTGCTTTTTGACGAATTAATACTCTAATACTTATATGTTCTTAATTTAATTTATATCTATCTCAGGCAACGCCGGGGCACGGGTCCTGCTAGTCTAAAATATAATGGAAGTTATTTACAATTTTATTCCTCATTCTAAACATTCACTATTTTTCTGTTGTATATCATTCTTCATTACTTAGCAAGTACAATTGTTTAATTATATACACCGTTGTCGTTTCTTTCTTTCAAAAGCTATCGGTCAATTTCAGCTCTTATCTTCAGCTCTATTCCTACATTCTCACGTCTGAGAATATAACTTTCTTTTAGGGATAAAATAATCCCCATAATCTTGGTTGTTGAGCAGTCATTTTTAAGATTAAAAAAGAGTTGTGGATAGTTTTTTGTAGGTATTAGGAATTTGCATGTGCGGACACCGACCCTTTTTAAAAGACGAAATACGACAACAGTAAACAATTGCAGTAGACGTAAACAGATGAGATTTATTACATCCAATTAATTAAGGTTCCCTGAATTTTAATTTATTCTTAAGGCCCCTTAAGCTTAAGCCCAAATTTTAGACATTTTTCTAGAATGAAGATCATTTAATATCTTTTGATCCCAATTTAGAATAAAGATTCTAGACATACGGTTTAGTAGCATATATTTATCCTGGTTTTAATTTTCGTAATGGAAAATATAAGTGGTGCATAAGAATGGGAGGAGTATTCTGTTAGTTAGATATAAAAGTAAATGAAAACTTAAAACTTTTTTATTTCGTCATTAGCCAGACCCAAAAAACAACTTCATGGGAGAGAAACCTTCTGTTTTCTTAATCACTTCTCTTTTCCTTTTTTATTTTCTGTTTTTTCCCCCTCTATTCTCATATCTGGGAGACCCTAATACTTTTAGTATAATCGTAATTCGTCTTTAATTTACTTTGCAAACGCTGTACAATAATGAACTTCTTTATTTTCCCCTTAGTAAACTTGTCAGTATCATACATACTCCTCTAATCTCTATATTATAATCTGTATAATAGATTTGTGCAGTTGGGAGAGTGTTTTAGTAGTTTTGTTTGTCTTCTTCCGGTGTTGTCTGAAAAAGTGTTCCTTCCGAGTTTTAGATCATCATTTACACCTTATTGTGCCACAAAGGATTTTTCATTTTTTTGCACCAAGTTAAATTCTTTGTGTACATTTGTGTGTTGACTTTAACATACCTTTAATATCTAAACACCAAAGGCGAGATGAAGCAAAGAAGAAATAAAAGGTATTTTAATATATCTTTATTTGAAATTCTGATGATGAAGCATATCTTCGAAAATTAAATTGGAAAAAAAAAAGTTAATAAAACTAAAATGCATTGTATGGCGTTCTAATAGTTTATTATTATTTTTAATAATTCATATTACCATATAAGCAATGGTTTCTAAAATAAGGGCAACATTTCTTATTATATTGTTATATGTTATCAGTCGAGTTTGTGACTATGTTTGTACACAGCCTAGCATCCATATCGTTTGACCAATCGTTACCAAACTTGCTTGAAATATTGGTTACTGTCTAACTTAGATCTGATATAATTTTGGAATATTCAGGTCAAAGGTAGTTTGAAGATATCCTTTACTTCTTTCCACTTCCAGCCTTTGGTTGACATTGGACTAATTGCATTGGTACAAAGTCCATGAAAAGAGCCAGAATTGACGGATCCCAGCGTGCAAGCTGTTACCAGAACATTCTTACTTAGATAGCTTCCTCATTCTGAACATTCACCATTTTTCTGTTGTATATCATTCTTTAATACTTGCCAAGAAAAATTGTTTAATTAGATACACTGTTGTCGTTTCTTGTTTCAAAAGCTGTCGGCCAATTTCAATTTCAGCACTTATCTTCAGCTCTATGCCTACATTGGTATTCTTTCAAGCTTATGGAAAAGGTGAAATTCACACTTTTGGCAATAACTTCAGTTCTGTTCGTTGTACAGATCGCAACTTGACCCATTTCTTTTTATCTTACTTCAGTGTAAGTTCTCAGAAATCAAGAGGCCCCTTCTTGGAGCTAACACATGATCTATGTATGAGATAAATTGATAATCGAGTGTTCCATTAAAGTTCTCCTTTACCTCTCAAACTTTGACTCAGTAAACAAGCAAAAAACATTAATTTTCCTTCCCCCAATTGACCAGTTAACTATGTTATAGTATATCTTTCTTCTGGTCTCTTGGTTGTTAATGGATTTCAGGACAAAAGAATAATCTAGTCTATAGAAGTTACACCATTCCTCGTATGAGCCAGTATTGGGCAAAATAGGCGATCTTATTTAGGTTTCGAATGCTATATTATTTTGAATATTTGGTCAGAGTTTACTTGTAGGGGAAAGTATTTTCGTGCCAAGTTGTCCTAACAAACCTCTGTTCAGAGAAACCTTAGACACTCGACGACAGTATCTAGTAGACATTCAAATTCTCTCCTGTAAGGATTCAAATTTTCTCCACATTGTAGCCATTGTACTGAAAGGTGATAACGTACGTACGAACATGAAATATCTGAGCATATTAGTATATAGATTAATCTTTATTCCTTAAAATTTGATTCTCTGATTAATTATTATCCGGATTTTGAATACTAATCCAATTCCATCGATCTATGAAGAGTGATTGATCAAAAGATTTTTTTTAAATCCCATAGTCTAATGAAGCTAAACAGATTTCCTGTTGTATTTGAAAACAATCTTTTGATCTACTGTTGCTTATGGTTACGATGTGAACTTAAACAAAGCAAACATCTTTTGTCTTCCGACGAGTGTATCCCCCAAAAAAGACGTAAAGGTTAACTGGTTTTGGTTGCGTCAGTAAAGAACAAAGGATGTTGTTCCGTGCATGTGAATCATGTTCTCTAAAAACACGTAGCACCAAACAAAGAGAATAAAAGACAATGGTCAAAGAGATAGATGAATAATGGATAAAGAGCCACTTTGGGCCAAAAATTGCTAAAAGACAAACATTCTGTGTTTAGTGTTTATCATAGTTTTATCAAATATTATATATATATATATATATATATATATATATATATATATATATATATATATATATGTATATGTATATATATATGTATATGTATATATATATATACTCTCTTTCTTTCTTTTCTTTTTCTTTACTCATTTTATTCTTATGCCTTTTTTCTTTATTTCTGTTTGTGTTTTTTCTTTTCTTTTTCATTCATATGACTCACAGTTTAACAATAGTTAATAAAAGATTTTATAACTGCATTCCAGAATGTCTACTTTAATCTAGCTAAGAAATTAGAATGATATAAAAAAAAACTAAACTAATTTTGATGAGCAAACACTGCGTTAAAAAGCCTCATTTTTTCATCTTCACAGAAAGGCTAATTTTTTAGTGACTCCGGTTCACCCATTCAAATCAAATCAAATCAAATTTATTGGCAAAAAAAAAATAGGAAATTGCAACAAGCCATGTAAAAAGACAGTTAGAAGATGTGTACATCTATATACCGTCTAAATGTTTCTGCAAGGCGACTTTGAACCTGAATATGGTAGACATCATCACTAACTTCTCTGGTAGGCTGTTTCACGGAGTGGAGAATGCTGCTTTTCTTCTACTGAGACAAAACGTCTATGGTACATTTTAGGAGACCACTACTTGGCACTGGGATGAGAAATACCTCGAAAGGTAGATAAGGGTCATATGCTAGGACATCACTAGCGGTTACATTGTATGATCGTTGGAAATTGTTTCGGGAAAATTTACATTGTTCACTGCTTTATGGGGTTGAGCTGTTGGATATTCTTTTCTATAAATGATGTCCAAATGTCCCCAAATTTGCAGCAATGGTATTATTCAGTGGAAATAAAATTAGATTTTTATCCGTTGGATGCGTGGCGCAACGGATAAAGGCGTTGAGTAAAACCAGTTCTAAATGACAGTCTCCTAGAGGTTGACGATTCAATCCTTACTTCAGGCGATAATAACTAATAATAAAATAAAAATTACTTAACACTTATATCCGGGTCATGGCTGCTGGAACGAGAATAATCTACTTCTGTAGATTACATAAATGGTTCAGTTCGAAATTCTGTATAAGTTCCTGAGTTCGAAAAGATGCACCTGAAGAAGGTCGGAGGTTACATCGGTCGAAACGCTGTGAAAATAACAAGCAAGATGAAAATAGTAGTCCGAATAATCCAAATAACTCATGTTAAAACTTCCGAAATATTTTTACAATTAAGTGCAAATTTATTACTATGGTAGCAATATTTGATTGCAGGCGGCATGCTAATAAGTTTTGTAAAAATCTTTTTTTCGATTATTTGCCATATTTGGCAAGCTATCGCATTTCTTCTGATAATCAATTTCACATTTTGGTTGCATTGTGTGATAATACGTCATGGCATGAGATAGTCCAGAAAGTCACTCAGTGTTGTATTCTTTGTGACCCAGCACTAAACATGGTTCGGGTTCTATCTTGGGGAGTCCAGAGTAAGCAAGGGGCCACGAGTGTCACATCGGTTGTGACAATAGTTCTGTACTTTACGCTAAACTTAGATATTGACACTGCTGGTCTGAAACATTTTGGGGTAAGCGTTTTTTGGCATTACTTCTCTGCTTTGTCTGCGAAAGTGTCGTCTTGGTTGCGGGAGAAAAGAATGAGTTACGAGCTGAACAATGGTTGGGTACAGAATGGCAAGACATTTTTTGTCTTTTAAGAAAATATAATTCATTCTTAACATTCTATTTTATTAGTTAAATGCGGCTACATGCTCCACACATCCGATTCTTGTCAGAGTTGTCTGCTAAACTCAGTCTGTTGTATTCGGCTTGCAGGTGCAATCTGAATCCTTCTCTCAAAGAGAAAGGGGAGCTATCATTCAAAAACCACCCTTTCCATCATCAACCCAGCAAAGTCTCCTGTTTTGCACAAATCTCTCTATACCGTCCATATTTAATCTTCCTCTGAGGTCATCAGATCTAATCCTGGCTTTAAGACTCACATTACACATCCATCGTATCATTCTCATATCATTTCTCTCCATACAACGCATGTCCTCAACAATCACTGGCTAGGCTTCACTTTCATACATTATCACATTGTGTACACATGCCTGATAGATTATTTTCTTTGGGCAAGAGAGGTAACACTGTCCTGGATAGTAATGGCAGAGATTCCCTGAACTTACTCCATTTACTCCTAACTCTTTCTATCACATTAGCACCTGCTTCTTCTGTGTTCTTCAATACTATCACCAAAGTAATAAAACTTCTTAACATCTTCAATAGCTTTGCCATCCAAATATACTTCTCTACATCTGAGTTCTCATCTTCATTGTCTTACACCTCTTGGACACAAACTGGTTATCCTCTCCAACCTACCAGTAAGTTTATTGCACTTCTTGTATACCCAATACTTACAAGTACCACATGAGATTGAGCTGCACCCGATTCTCTTTCCACAAATTGTGCAGGAGAACTTTCCTCTTTCTGGGATATTTCAAATACTACAATCACTGATCATCACTCTTGTCTTGTTGTTAACATTCTCTCTCAGACATTTACTTTCATAGCATTCCTTCAAGTCTTTAACTTAACATGTAGATTCTCTATTGTTTCACAGGCAGGTACTGAATTAGCAGCATACAGCATCCCATACGAAACTCCCTGGACAACACTTCTAAGACACAAATGAAAAGCAATCGACTCAGTAAAGAACGCTGATGTACTTCAAGCTTTATTTTCAGACACCTTTCGCCATTTTTGGTTGTATCCTAGTATTTCGTGGCCTGACTTCTTGCACCTTTTGAAGGGGTCTTTGGGAGAGCATAAACTCAGAAATAAAAACAGATTTCAGTGTGTGCACGGGAGTGAAATGCACACATACTAAAAAAATATTATGACCTTTGACTTTAATGAGATTTATACCACAAATAATATACAGACAATTATATAGATTCTAAAAATTTGAGGAAGTTTTGCTCATTAAAGACCTCTTATCTTCTCAAAATAAATAAGTGTATAATCCAGGTCTATGGAATTGGAGTCTGAGTCGGAATCAATTAAGGGGTCACTTGAGTTTGAGATGTTAAAACTATACCGACTCTGTCACTAGTTGAATTTACACTTTATATGTCATTAATTTATTTATTCTAAACCAATGACATAGGTCTATTCAAGTTAGGGGCATATGTAAATGCTTTATGAGATATGTAGGCCAGAATCACTTAATTACATAAATGAAGTCAGGCGAAAATGCCAAAATTAGAGGAGTCAGAGTCGGAGTCAAAGGTTTTGTATTCAAACTCCACCGACCTGCTTAAATTGATTTCAAAGCGTTGCTGGAATATATATAGATACTGGTGTCATGTAAGGTAGACCACACAGCCAGCCCACTTGAAAAGGCTAAGCTGTTTGATCACTGGACATAAAATCTTACTGACCAGGGGGTCTTGTATCTGGAGCAGACATTAATTTTTCGAGGACTCAAGTGGCTCACAATCACAGCATGGAACCTCATATCCAAGAAGAGATTACTATTTCAATGATGTCAGCCTATTTCTTGTGTCCTCCTTTCTCTTAGCTAAATATTTCTCCCATTGCAGGACTGCCGTCTGCAGCATGCATCTGTGTATCCCACCAAACATGCAACATTGCGCATATTTACTCCAGTGGTATTTATACTTTATATGGTGCTAGTTTATTTATTTTTTGATATAATGATATAGGCAGACCCCTGTTAGGAGTGCATGCATAGACTTCATGAGATTTGTAGGCCATAATCACTTAATTACATAAAGAGGAGTCGGAGTCAGAAGTGCCAAAAATAGTTAGAGTCGGAGTCATATGTTATGTGCTTCGACTCTACAGCCCTGGTATAATCTCTATTTTCACACATTTTTTTCCGATATCAATCTGTTTTTGATTACTTTGAAGTATTTGGAAGGGGGTTGCTCTCTTGCACTTACTAAACGTTTCAAGTGTGTCTACTTATTATGAAACTTGGACGGGTATTTCATCTAGTAAGCTTATGTGAAAATTACCCTTTTATACCGATTTTAAAAGTTTATCTTATACGTTTTCTATTTTTTCTGAAATTCATTTTTTTTTCAACAGAATTAAACCACAACAAAAGCAGCGTCTTACAATTGTCTCTTAGGGTCGTGGAACCTGTTGTAATGTCTGAATCTGTGAGATGACTTGTAACTTCACAAATTGTATCAGCTCTGTTATATATATTTTTTATTCTTTTATTCATATATTGAGTAGCCTATAAAATTAGGTTGAAATAAATTCCATTTCATTGTTTTTCAAAATGTCATTTTTCTAAACCCATCGTAAACGTTATAAGTGTTTATGGATGTAAATTTGGCATTTAAATTAAGTTTCAGAAATAAGCATTTCCAAAATGTGATTTTTATGCATGTTTCGAAACAACCTTTATTCAGGCAAAAGCATAGAATGAAAACATTCAAATGGTCTATATCGAAACATAAATATTGAAAGAAAATTGCATAAAAACATCCAACATCAGACAATGAAACACATATGTCAAAAGAAAACAAGCAGAAGAAATAAAAATCACCAGCATTTTCAAAGAAATCTCTGTGATAGTCCTTCCTTAAATGGTTAAAACCGATTGTCTTAGCATCCATATTCGGTCGGTTTTGTAGTGAAGAGTTTTAGTCCAAGGAGAGTAACTGCATTAATTATTAACAATGCTCTTAGATTACCAGCTAAAGGGAGGCAACTTTGATTTTACCAAAAGGTTAAACCAGATTAGATTTGTCAAGACGTTTAGAATTTAAATAAATTATTTAGATAATTATGGAATGAATAGTTGGATCTAATTTATAGGTGTAAACCGATTTTTAAATTTTATTTTATAATTTTTTTTTTTCTGTTCTTCGAAAATTCATTTTTTATCAAATCTCTTTTATTCTTCTTGTGTTGATCTCACAGTTTCTAACAATATAATAACATGACCAATGTTTATTTTCATTTCATACTACTTGCAAATTCACTCACCTTACCATCTTGATTTCAAAGTCAACTACACCAAAAACGACAAGTCTACAATACCAAAAATAACATAGAGAATATCATAACAGTACACCAACCTCCGATCACATGATACTGATAAAGTAAACAAAAACGGATGACGTCTAACTCTGAGAGGTGATGGAATCACAGACTGGAATTACCTAATCCAATTCTTTAGACAATACCCTACTAGGAGGGGAGGGGGCAGAACAACTACCTGCATTTGTAATTATGACATCATCAAGTGCATCGCTGCCAGGAACAACAAACAGTGAATTATTCTACCTGAAACTCTAGCTTGCATTCTTTGAAATGCTTATCATCCACTGGAGTCAAGGTTTGGTTAATTTAAATGATAAGAGTTACTTCTCTTCAGAAATGTGGGTGGCATCGTATTATCATGTTTTGACTGCAGTTCACTAGTTGTGAACTGTGTGTCCTTTTCCTGATTGTAAAGTATGTGCATGGCGAGCGCTAAATGCCCGGTATCCACAGTGGGGTGGTTCCAGCACCAGATTAGTATAAGACATATGTTGTGGTTGCCACAGGCTTCACACCTTCAGGGGTCTTCTCTATTTAACAAGAAAACGAAATATTCTCTAATTATACTCTGACAGTTAAATCACTTCACAACGTTACTCAAAACTGAAATTGCTTCTCTCATAGAGGCTACAAAAGACACTTGGGAATTGGAACTCTTGAACGTCAGTTGAACATTTCTGGTTACTTTTCTTCCAAAATTCATCATCATCATCATCACTATCATCATCATCATCATCATCATCAGTTTAATGTCTGTTTTACATGATGGAATGAGTTGGATGTTTATTTATTCCTCTTTCTCTCAAATCCATCCTCATCAATTCCTCCCATGTTTTCCTTCACCTTCTCCTGTCAACTGACCCTGCTACATCAACTATTCTACATCTATTAATCCAAGAACTCTTATCCATTCTTTCAACGTGACCAAAACAACAAAGTCTCCTGTTCTGTACACATCTCCCTATACTGTCCAGATTTAATCTTCCTCGGAGGTCATTTAGTACCTAGTCTTTATTATGCGAATCCTAATTTGAGTGATAATACAACTACTTTAAAACCGTTACACATTTTTTAAATGCTATCGTAGCATTGTCTGCATATTCTTATTAACTTCCTTTTTCTGACAGTGTACAAATACGTTTCAGAGTCAATTACTTACCAAATTTAATGACTCTCAAAAAACTGAGATATTTACCAGAAATATTTCTGCGAATCACAAAAAAGACAATCGAGAATTTAAGACTTTTCTTGTATGATTAATTTTTGGACTCGTGCAATGGAAAAGTGTAAAAACGAATATCCCAGAAATGCCTGCATTAATGGCATTCATTCGGCCTACATCCGTCAGCTTGTACTTGAAAATATAACTTTAGATGCACAAAGATGGCACTCAACTAGTCCCAAACCTTGGAAGTTGCCCAAAAAGAGTCGGATTCATATACAAAACTTAGATATACCATTAACGCATCCATTTCTGATGGCAGCCGATAAACTGGCTCTGCTACAACCACCACAGCCCCACTAATGGCTAAATGTTTGTGGATTTGGCAGACAATAAAAGCATAAATATCCAGCAAACGGAATCAGATAGAAAAATATGTGATAATGTGGGCCATTATGCCAAGGTTTTGTAAATCTAAACCCAAATTTAATTCTGTTTTCTCATCCCTATTTTTTTAAATATTAATGAGTCACCATATATCAGGTCTGAAGTCCACATGAGGATAAGGGTTAATAAGATGGATAGATTAACAGCTGAATGATGAGGAATATTATGAGAGGATTGAAATAATCAATGGCATCAATAAAATTTCATTTATGAGGACAGTTTATGACAAGTGTTTATTGACATTAGATTTGAAAATGACCATGTTGTAGCCCTTAGGTAAGCAATCTCGTGGCAATGTGTTATTATTCCATGATATCAAATGTATTATCGAGTATTGTTCTTTTATACTATTATCATATCATACTGAAGTTAAAATGTAGGTACTGTTATAACCTTAATGCAAACTACAAGATGACCGCCATGAAATCGATAATAAAATCCACAATCTTTCTGCAATCCAACCATATTTGGTACAAATAAACTTGAATTGTTCACAAAGTTTCAATAATGAATGTCCAATAGGCTAGCTTTGTTTTATCCTCATTCAATGATATGGGGTTTGGTAATCGTTTAATCAATAGGAGCTGTGATCCTGAATGGGATTCACACTCACCGAATCTTTACCTCCAGATTTTTATTTGTGAGGTTATCTCAAAGATAATGTATGAAAACAATTCCCAGACTATTCCTGAACTGAATAAACTTCAGTCGATGCCTGATTTGTCCACCAAGTTTCAGTCATGAATGTCCAACAGTCTTTGTTTTATGCTTTCCAATGATAAGCACATCTAGCTATGGCGTGCAAAATTGTCAATAACTGATGCACTCTCATCTTGGCGTTGCTCAGTTAGACATTCATTATTGAAACTTGGTGGACAAGTCAGACATAGACTGACGTTTATTTGTACCAAATATGGTTAGATTGCAAAAAGGATTATGATTTTTTTTAAGATTCTGAGGGTGGCACTTGGGGGCAGGTAGGGTATCACCCTGATGTTTATCACTATTGACCTATGGAATGTTTATCACAAAAAAATCCTGATGAAGGAAAAGAACGGCGATAAAACAAAGACTGCTGAACATTCACAGCTGAAAAGTCTAGATTGAAGTTTATTTGTACCAAATATGGTTGGATTGCAGAAAGGATTATTAATTAACGATTCCATGGATGACATTTTTGGAGAGTCCCCCTTCCCCGTAATATCCTGGATCGCATGAGGCATAGCATATTATTATAAAAATAAAGAATGAAGGCATGCAAGAAAACAGTTAAAGATTAAAATTTCAGTGTGATTCACAGAATAGCTTATCTAACCTGTGACAATAACCTCTCTCTTAGTCTCTTTACCCGGCCTGAAGTTGAAGATGGCTGGTGACAAATTCGTTAATAATATATATAAAAGATCTTTACTTTGTATGAGTACAAATACGGCAATTGAAGAAAAACCTTTATTTTTATAAAGCAGCCTTGTGATCTGTTGTTTTGTTACCAACAACTTCCACACAAAATAATTTTTTTTTAATTCTTAGAAAAAATAAATAAATGGATCGACCGTAGTCGAGTGCGACCAGAAAGCTCTCTTGTTATAGGTTACTGTTGTTGTTGTTGTTGCAACGGCATTCATCCTGGTCGGGTTGAGCTGGCTTTTTCTCTGGCCTGCACCACATCCCGAACCTTGGCAACCGATGCACGACGGTCCTGAGTAAGGTTGCATGAGATGGCTTACCAATCATCATTCAACTGTTAAAGACTGGCTAGCTCAGCCAACTCCTCCTTGATGGTTGTTCTCCAGGTCTTCAGCTGTCCACCGAGTTTGTGCCACACCGGCAGAAAGATAGGGACGATTACTTTGTGGATCACACGACTCCTTTCCCCCTGATTGTTTAATTTACCCTCGATCCTCACCTTATAAAACTTAGTGGTTAACAAGAATGTCTCAAGTACCATTATTGAGTCTTCAGTTTGACTTGATCGAAGATTGAACTTTGACTTCCCGGTCCATTAGTGAACACTCTAACCATGCTAAATGGGCTGAATTCTTAACATTCTACTTATAACTTGTTCCCAATGTAAACGAGTACCTCAGCTAGTTTAAGTATCATTATCATCATCATTAACGTTTTTGATCACTCCTGGAGGAAGAATCCCTCCCTGGCTTCCTTTCACTATGTTTCATCCCTGGCTAGCCGTGGCCAAGTAGGTGCCAGTTAGCTGTCGAGGTCGTCTCTCCATTGGATTTTTGGTCTGCCTCTGGGTCTTTTCCATTGCTTGTCGCTCTATATGTCCACCTGTTGTCTGTATATCTCGAAAGGTGACCTGCACATCTATGTTTTGCCGTTCGTATGCTGGTGATGATGTCATTTACTCCAGTTTGCTGTCTGATCCAGGTGTTTTTTTTTCTTTCACGCAAACTGATGCCGAGCATAATGCGTTCTATTTTGTATTGTGCCACTCTTAGCTTTTCTATTGCTGCATTATAAAGTGGCCATGTTTCGCTACCATATGTCATAACAGGTATGATGTATTCATTGAACACTTTCTGCTTTATGTTCATAGTGAACTTTCTACTCTTCATGATGTTCTCTACTTTGGAAAAGGCTGTTCATCCAAGCATAGTTGTCAACTTCCACATTTATGTTCGTCTTCAATAAATGCAATAATCATCAGTTGGCTATTGACCTTGAATCTTACCTGTTTTAACACTTTTTGTTATGTACTAATAAGTAACCACTTATCAAGACCTAAGGCTACTCGTGGATAAAGGTTAATGGATTTGTTAGGTGGACGATGAAACAATACCTTGAGGATTAGATCTGATAGTTGAAATTGAGCAGAATTTGATTATCTGAGAGGATGGCTCAACAAGAATATGTTAACATTGGACTTGAAAACGACCATGTTTTAGTCAGCTAGGCAGTAGCCTTGTGGTATGTGTTCCACAGACGGGTAGTTCTTGGAAATAAACTTTGCTCATGGAAGTTCCATTTAGTTTTAGGTATTATTTACAGTGGTTGTGACTAGATAGGTTTTTGCTGTGAATGGTTTACAGAGGTGGGGGGGGCAGAGATTAGAGCTCATTCGAGCACCTACTATGAAAATAACGATAGAGTAGAGAAAGACTAGCAACATCTCTTCTGTGAGAAAGAGGCTGTAGGGAAGAGCAGAGGAAATCCCCCCACTTCATTTTGAAGTCAATTTTATACTCTGTCAAGGCAGGAAAGAGTGCTCTCAACAGCACCTCACCAGATGTGGCAACAGTACCTCCCCATCTTAGGATGTATTTGACTCTTATACAGGTAGAGGATTGCAGCAAGAGTGAGATACTTTTTGGAACAGTAGAATGAAGCCAACCATTTTTCCAGCGATCTTCGCAACAGAATGGTATTACTATCTACCTTGGTTGCCACACTTTATGTTACAACCCCAGATTTGTATCCTTAAATATGAGTCGGGCAGCCAAAACTTTGCTAAGTTCTTACATAATGTTCTTGCTGTTTCACTAGTGCATAGCTTCTTCTATTTTTAGTCGGCAGTTGGTTTATTTTTAGCTGTTCGTATTACTCAGATACTGCGTCTGTCTGTCAATGTCAGTACAAACATACGCAAGTAGAGTAAGATGAGCGCTGTACTTAATAATGTTGATTAATGCTTTTTGGGGGTAAGGGTTTCTAGACAATTTAAGAATCGGTAAAGATAGACTAGTCTAAAATGTCCCGATTAATAATTGTTCCTATTTACTTACCTCCCCACAAGAGTTAGACACAAGGTTGTTTTTTAATGTGTGGTAAATCCAGCTCCCCAAAAAAGGGCACTCTTGATTGGGACAAAAATAAAAATTGGATTGGTCTAGAAGAATTTTTTCTTTCACTGACCGAGAACAGAAAAGACTAAGTGCTGCATCAGAACAGAAACTACATTTTGCTCCTTGTCTGTATTTTGGGGATGAGAACTTTTCATTATTATTTACAACTAGATGTACCTACCCGGTGTTGCCCAGGATGCAGTTAAGTCATTTTAGTTTTTATTTGTTTCCATATTTTTTAACTTAAGGTAGAAAACTCCTACTATATTATTCAATTTAAAATAAGTTATCCCCTTGCTATTTTTTATTTATAGGTGATTATTTTTAAATGTTTCATATTGGCAGTCCCTATTTACTTGCTTCCCCACAAGGGCAGAGTTAGATGCAAGATCGGTTTTTAATGTGGGGAAAATCCAGCTCCTCGAAGAGGGGCACTCTTGATTGGGACAAAAATAAAAATTGGCTAGAAGAATTTTTTCTTTCACTGACCGAGGACAGAATAGATAAAATGTCGTATATGAACAAATACTACACTTTGATCTTAGCCAAAAGAAATTTTGAAATAAATTGTAGGTAAGTACGTTATTATATTGTCAATAACATTGTACAACAATAACAAATGAAAATTGGCTGGTCAAAAGCGAAGTTTGATTCATTAGCTTAAATGCTATTTGTGACTGACTTTGAAAATCCTGCAGGATAATTTTATATGTTAGATTTTCGGATTGGTTTCCTAATGTTGGTTGTTAACATAAAGTTCTGGCTGCCCTTTCACCAAGCCTTCTTCAGGTGCCTTGTGTAGAATTCAGGGAATTTTGTTGGAGCCCTGGGGTTACACTGTTTGCCTTCCATTCTCCATGACTTGTGATATTCTTTTAGTTAATTTGTTAAATCATCTAGCTGCCTTTGCTCAGGATTGAACTCAGAAACTCTTGATAATCTGAACACTTTAACAAACGCTGTAGTCGTTTCGTACTCACATGGCCGATAGTACAAAGGCAGCAAGATCATTCAACTAGTTAACAACACAAGACACCTGGAGAAGTTTTGAGTGCCAAAACTGTGATCAAAACCAGGATGAGGAAACCAGTCAGAAAAATATTAATCTATTACTAATGATGATTTGGTATCTATCTGTCTGAAGTCTAACCTATACTATTACTTCTATTAATTATACTATTGTACTATCTTTCAATGCTCCAGGGGGGGGGGGGGGAAGGGTAGTGTAATATCTGTTTTGTTTTCATGAGACCATCCTCCCGGCATTACCCCCTCTTTGTGGGGAGGGTGGTAGTGTACATCAACAAGAAAGTGTCACAATCGGCTGTTCATTAGTAAACTCAACACTTACATTATATATATTAACAAAAATAATTGTCAATCAAATATGATTGTATAGCCTTAAATTGGTTGGATTCAACATTTGGAACAAATTCTTGAGAGGGGGGGGGCAATTGTTGATGTATATTTTTAGAAGGAGCTTACGGAACATTTAAGGATCGGTTAGGGTAGAATGGTCTAGAATATACCTAATAAAAATGTTCTATCAAATATTGTTACGTAAAAGAATCGCCAGATGCAGCACTGACAAGAAGTTTTTGCCTAGTTCAATTATTAATGGTAACCGATGATTTCTATCCAATGTTTTAGTTTTCATGCATCTTTATACGAGGATTCTTTCGTCCGTTGGTCAGTCACGATTAAGTTTGAAATAGAATTTTCATCGCTAAACATGAAGATTGAATGAAGTTAGTGAAGAGGAAATGAAAGTAAGTAGTTTATTAGGCCTGTCCATGCATCTCTATAAGAGGCTTTGTCGGTCTGTCCGTTGGGATGTCATGCTTAAGTTTGAAATGGCAGTTTGGTGGTCCATTCGTCACTCATCAATTTGAAGTAGCGTTTTGTTCGTTTGGCCATCACACTTAAGTTTCACATCGAACTCTGTTGATCCGGCCATAACACCTATAGCTTGAAATAACATTTTGCACGTCTGTCAATCACACATAAGTTCGAAATAGCATTTTGTCAGTCCGTCTGTCACACTTTAGTTTGAATAGCATTTTGTCAGTCCGTCTGTCACATTTAAGTTTGGAATAGCAGTTTGTCGGCACGTACGTCACACTTAAATTTGAAATAGATTTTGTTGCTTCAACCATCACATTTAAGTTTGGAATAGCAGTTACAGTTAATATTACAGTTAAATTTGAAATATCCTTCTGTTGGTTGAATCATCATACTTAAGTTTAGAATAGTAGATGGTCGGCCCGTCAGTTACACTTACATTTGAAATAGCTTTCTGTTGAGTGGGCTATCATATTTAAGTTTAGAATAGCAGTTAGTTGGTCCGTATGTCACAAATTTCAAATAGCCTTTTGTTGTTTGTCCATCACCCTTAAGTTAGAAATAACATTTTGTTAATCCATTAGTCATACTTAAGTTTGAAATAGCATTTTTTTTGTTTCGTCCGTCACCCTTAAGTTTGAAATAGCATTTTTTTTGTTTCGTCCGTCACACATAAGTTTGAAATAGCATTTTTTTTGTTTCGTCCGTCACACATAAGTTTGAAATAGCATTTTTTTTGTTTCGTCCGTCACACATAAGTTTGAAATAGCATTTTTTTTGTTTCGTCCGTCACCCTTAAGTTTGAAATAGCATTTTTTTTGTTTCAGCCGTCACACTTAAGTTTGAAATAGCATTTTTTTTGTTTCGTCCGTCACCCTTAAGTTTGAAATAGCATTTTTTTTGTTTCGTCCGTCACCCTTAAGTTTGAAATAGCATTTTTTTTGTTTCGTCCGTCACACATAAGTTTGAAATAGCATTTTTTTTGTTTCGTCCGTCACACATAAGTTTGAAATAGCATTTTTTTTGTTTCGTCCGTCACCCTTAACTTTGAAATAGCATTTTTTTTGTTTCAGCCGTCACACTTAAGTTTAAAATAATATTTTGTTGGTCGGTCCGTCAGACTTTAGTTTGAAGTATCAGTTCAATCGTTACATTTTTTTTATTGGTTTTATTAAATGTGACCTCGCTTCTCAATAAGAGGTCACTCGAGTGGTAATTGGAATAGCATTTTCATCAGCAGATGGAATGGTTGCATCGTAAGAATATCCATCCTTGGTTAGTTTCGCAAAAGAACAGCGCCATTTTGAACCAATATTTGGCTTTTAAAGCTATTTTTTAAAGAGTGGATGATATCGCAAGTGATGCATTCAAAGGATATTTCCGTATTTGATAAAATTGCGTGGGAGTAGTTTTTATATTAGGATAGAACAGATAAAGAACAGACGGAAATGAAGACGACACAGATTTTGGTGGCACTGGTTGTGTGGGAGTGGATGAAGAGATGCGCCCACTCTAGGCAACTACTTCTCCCCCCCCCTCTCTCTAAAAGAAATACATATATAAAGTTGAAATAAATAATTCTTTGTATGTCTTCATTTGTTTGAATCGGTGAAGTCTTAAACGAACGTATGCGGAAGACGAAAAATACAGAAAAAGATATAACTCAATATCTTCTCCGCCATATTGACTAAAAATTCCCTGGAATATAAACAATGTGTTATGTAAAAACTGTTGCAGATTGTGGTGTTATTTCAGTGCTGTTACACTAGAAAACAATATAATATTTACCAATTATATATAAATATATATATATATATATAAAGTGGTGTACTAAAAGCGAACTTTTAGGAAAAGTGAAACCTATTGTGAAGAGTATATAGCTCAATATCCAGGATAGAGCAGGTAGAATGAAGAAGAATGGAAAGGAATTAGAGAAGCAACTTTTATTTTATTTTATTTTTTCAAATCTTAAATCTTGGCCTTTGCCAACTTATCTATCCCAGCGACTTCCTCTGATGATAAGATTTTGATCTTTGAAAAGCCTGGCTTAAGGAAAATTTAACTTGAATAAATTGCCTTTTTTGCGGAATATACCTTGCTCTGAGCAATTGAATTGAATTATGATTTGACTTTTGCTTCTCTAATTCCTTTCCATTCTTCTTCATTATATATATATATATATATATATATATATATATATATATATATATATATTGAGCCTGGTCAGTACCAGATGGGTGACCATTTGGGAATACCAGGTGTTTTGTAGGAGGATCTCAACATCTCCGGTAAGAACTGCAAAAACCTAACGTGGTTATCTTCCCTAACCGGGATCTACATGCTACTAGGGGCCGCTTGTGAATTTGATATTCCCATGAAAATTCCTGTTTTGAAGGAAGTCGGTTCAACCCGCCTAGGGTGAATGCCGCTTCGTTTTGTTTTTGTTCGTTCGTTACATATATATATATATATAATTTAGTAATATTTTATTTATATACACATATATTATGATATTATAAAAAATATATTATGTATACCTATTTTCAGCATTTACTTTAACAGTGAGTATAGCTTAGTAATAGTCTGAAAATATACGTATGGCAAGTAAGCCATACAGAAACGTGTAGGTCTTACCTTTCCCCTGTACACACGAGATGACATATACAATTTTTTTTAAACACAACTTATGTTGTCAGTCGCCGTTGACACCAATCATGGTATGTTGTTGACTAATCTGAAGTATCTTGCATTTATTAAAGATTTTAAATGCGTCTCAGTAGTATTAACCTGTTCTGGGATGGGCATTACAACTAGTGTTATGAGACAATAATTTACAATTTTTTAGATTAAAAATTATTTTTAAATGATGTAATACATTTCAGAATTGTGACGCAGTTTCAGTTACTGACTGATGCAAACTTTCCATTCTTGTTTTTTCCTTTATCCTTTTCACATCGGTATTCCTTTCTTGTCTACTTTTAAAAACCATCTCCTCTTTTCCTATCATGATGTATTTCTATCTTCTCTTTAAACTTTGTCTTAGATTTTTTGTGAAATAATTTCCCTTTTATATTTTATATTTTCCTGCTTTCACTCTGCTTTCATCCATTATTATTTCAATTCTTTTCTCACTTTTCCTTCCTTATTTCTCTTTTTATTTTAATTATAAGAATCGCTTCTTTTCTCCACTTCCTGTTCATTTACACTTCCGGTTCATTTACACTTCCTGCTTGGCACCTTAATGAAATGTGGGGAAAAGGCCAAAAAGAAAAAAAAATGGAGAAAAAAGAGAGAAAAAAACTAATATCTACAGTAAACTAAACCTTTTTTTTATATACACAATCATGCTTTTAAAACGAGGAACGTTCCAATTATAACTTATTTGATCATAAGCCAAAGACGTATCCATTTTCTTCCTTGGCTTTGTATCCGTCTGTCAGAATTTTTTGCGACTCCATCACTGCAATTCTAATCAATCTATTAGAGTTATGTAAAGTAGACCAACCCACTTGATCTTCAGGGAATATATTCCAAGACCGCCACAGTTGGCTAGAACTGCAGTGAGTGGAACCAATATCTTTATATAAGTTTCTTGTATCTTAGAGCTAGTACATTAAAACCAAATAATGTTTTCTAAAAGGCATTAAAAAATTTGAATTATGCTAGAAGCAGATAGAGCCAGCTCCCGCAGGATGTTTCTTTTTGTGGAATTCACGAAGCGGAGGACTCTTTTTTTTTTGTCCAGATGAAGTAGGAATATGAGTATTGATTTACTCCTCTCCAGGAGTTAGGCACAAGGCCAGTTTTTATCTTACTCCCACAAGTAAGATGTGACCCAAGGTCGAGGAATATGAGTAGCTCTGTTTTCATTAGCTGAAAACAAATATCGCTCCTTTTGATAATCCACTAGTTGTTGCTATGATGCAATTAAATGAAAGAGTAGGGAGATAAAAATAGTTGACTGATTAACATTGTTTTTCACATTTTACTAATTGTTCTATTAGTTCGTTACTAAAATAATGGCCGCTTTCAGAAACATACATTTATTCATAAAACTTTTTCACCTTCCCAATACTTTAAATGATGTGAAACTGTTGCAGTGTTGACAGCAAATGTCTGAGACATTTCTTTGACACTTTGAAGTGTTCCAATTGTTCATTGTTAGCATTACATGGCCGTCCTCTACCTTCTTCATCTTCAAGGCTCTCATCTCCACTATGGAATTTTTGGAACCAACTTTATAGTGTTCAATCGCTTGTGGATCCCCATGCTCTATCGATATTGGCAAAAGTTTTGAAAGCATTGTGCCCAAGTTTGACCTGATGCAACATAAGAAGGCGAAGGTCATGTTTTGACATGTTCATCATTGAGGATTTCTATGCTTCAAAAATACTACAATTTATTATTGAGAACACATTAATTATTATATATGTTAAAGTTACCAGATATAAAGTACAAATTGTGTTAAAATGATTTTTTTTTGTAACGACCTAATAGTTCAAATAAGTGATAATAATTTAAAAACCATGAGGTGTGTGACTTATTTAAAAAATATTGTTGGAAATTTGTTGCATTTTTAAAATTTTTATTGAAATGTTGGTACTACTACAATATTTGAACCGGACAAACACCAAACTGTTTTTTTAACCCTACCCTAAACTAACCCGAAACTAACCCTAACATAAACGTAGACTAACCCTAACATAACCCTAATCTAGTCGGTTTTTGTCCTGTTCAAAATCTGTACAAGTACCGAACTGTTTATAAGTGGGGTGGAAAAAGGAATGGCCCCTTATTTTTAAGAAAGACTCTGGAGTGACTCTTTTTTTTTCAAAAAAAGATGCATGGAGGAAATCAGCTCTAATTTTGGTGTCGAAACAGTCTATTGTATATTAAACTATGATATTGTATCATAGAATTATGATACAAATCAGTCCGACAGTAGCTTTACTGCTGTTAGGTGAGATATGGTTCTGTTCGGTTTTAGAAGGTCCAACCTCCCAGGCTTTTCCGTCTCTCTGAAAAAGTTTTAGTTTATTGCTAATCGCTTGAGGTGTCGCTACCGGGAATGTCAACGGGGCTGCTCAGGCATTTTTTGTAGGTCAGAGTTCACTAGATTCTTAAAAGCTGACGTAATCAACATGTATTTCCTTAAAGCTTTTTTTCCTAGAGACGTTAATCACACAAAATGCATGCTAAAATATTCTTTAGTTCTGGGAGTGAGTTATGTTTGAAAAAGAAATCTGTTTTAATTGTTCTAATCAGCAGCGCAATGACAGATCCATGATTAGATGAATCTACAATGCGAAATTTGACCAACCCCAACACATCAGGTGAGAGGATTTGCTGAAAGCACTACATTTGCCGAGCATAGAGGTTATCCTAAGGATGAATCGGTTATGCTGGAATGGCCATGTAAAGTGTTCATCCTTCTGGATAAACCATTGCAGAAACATGAATGTCTTAAATTGCAGGAAGGTTTGCCGGCCAAGGAAAACTAGGAAGCAAGTGATTAGACAAGACTGCACGAAGTAGAATTTGTAAACAGTTGACTGTGAGAACTGGAGACTGAGCTTGCGTAATATCAGACAACGTCTGACTCCTTAACAAGGGAAAAGTGACGTTAAATGAATCGAAGAAGAAGAAAGAAAAAGATGTCACAATTTGCAATCAACTCATCAAGTGACCCATCTTTGACTGAGTTTCTGTCTATCACTCTTTTCCTCTTTCATTGTATCTTCATTCAACCACTCTTTAATAGTTTGTAATGTCTATGTGAGCATTTAGAGAAATAGTGACTCTCTTTTTTTCAACTAATTTACACAGTGTGTCCTTACACACCGTAAACCATATGCAAATTAGATAGTAAAATAATAGGACTCTTTACGTATATTATCCGTTAGAATAATATAGAAGTAAAGAGACTTATTATTTTTAGTTATGCAAGAAGAATGTCTTAAGAGATATGTCACAGTTTATGAGTTTTTGAATGAATTCAGAGTGAAACAGATGGTGGTAGTAGTTGTGACCCAACGGGTCACGGGTAGTCTAGTTTGGTATGGTAATAAAAACACAAAACTAATCTATTTCTGTCAAGCACACCATTTTGTCAATAAAATGTTAATGACTACATTCAAATTTAAGAGTGAAAGTAAATTTTTTTTACTTTGTTAATGTGAACGAACGTACTGTGTAAATTAACTGAGAGAGAGGGAGAGAGAGAAGGTTACTTTGTTTCTAAATGCTTCCAGAGACATTAGGAAATATTAGAGAGTATTTAATCAACATCGTGAGAAATGGCGAGAGAAATCAAGGGAGGCGCGAGAGCGCTCTATCCCTTAAAAGACGTCACGAATGGCCTATGCTGGAAATCTCATTTCTTTGATCAATCATAACTCAAAAACCAATAAATCAAATTAGTTAAAACTTTACACAAAATTTTTATTTGATAGGTTCTATAAGTGTGTAGAATTTCAGCATCATTAGTTAAGGCAACCCAGAGATCCAGAAAGTTAAATCATGAAATCATATTATCTGTGTGTACGTACGTACGTACGTACGTACATATGTGCCACCCTGTATCTCATCAACTATTTGATTAATTCAACTGATTTTTGGCAGAGATAGAGGTTCTAGGGTCTAGTTGATGGCATTTTAATTTCAGTTTACCATATACCTTAGTTTTCCAGAAAATTCCAAAAAACCTTAAAAATGACCATTGTATTGAGGCATAGCCTTTACAAAAGTAGTGACATTCCATGATAAATGCCAGTATACTGAAATCATATGCCCTTAATAGGGTTAAGATGAAAATTCATATACACTAAATGTACAAAAGCAAGGAAATTCCCAAATTTTTACACTTTTATTGTCATTAATTAAGGGTATGAGTACATATCAACCAAACCATTTCATTATCACATCACTACAGTATAAATCTCTATGTATGAGTGGATGAAGTGTATGAGGTGCGCTGAAGAAAAATTCCTACCAGTAAAATACATAGCCCTGTTGTGCTCGGATACCCTTAATGACAATAAAAGTGTAAAAATTTTGGAATTTCCTTGCTTTTGTACATTTAGTGTATATGAATTTTCATCTTAACCCTATTAAGGGCATATGATTTCAGTATACTGGCATTTATCATGGAATACATATACAGTTGCGGGAAAGAAATATTCGTACACATGAAAAATATTTTTCTTTAATATTCCAGAGAATTAACCGAATAACATTTGGATACATTTACTGTATAAGATTGCATACGACTAATATTTGCAAATAAACTTAAATTATATTTAATTGTACATCATACAGACGTTGATACAATGTATTCATTTTAATGGGTGAAAAAAGTAATCGTAAAATACAAAAAATAATGTATTATCTTCATTTAATACTTTGTTGAATAGCCTTTATTTACTTCAATAACAACTGATCTCTTCATGTAGTCTTTAATTAATAATTTGCAAATTTTTACCCCACCCTATAGACCGGTATTGTCCGGGCCTTCGGGTCTGGATTTACGCCGGTCTATCGGTTTTCCGTCCTGTGCAGTTCTAGGAGGTGCACCCTCCCAGGCTTTGCTTTCTCACCCTTTGAGAAGGGGTTAGTTTATTGCTGATCGTCTGAGGCGCCCCTACCAGGGAATGCCGACGGGGTTGCCCAGGCAATTTTTAAATGGCCAGAGTGCTCAAATTCTCGAGCGCTGGTTTTTTCCCACTTTACCGACCTTGTGTAACATCTTACCTTGTGGGAGGAAGATAAATAGAATTAGTAGATATGTTGTTCCATTCTGTCTGTCTTCAGATTTTTTATATTTATTGTTGTCAGATTTGAATTTTCAAATATCGCTGCAAGCTCTCGATTGGATTCAAATGTAGGGACTGACTTAATCTTTGTAAGATATCAACATTATTTTCGGCAAACCCCTTTCTAGATTTTTCTCTATGCTTAGGATCATTATCCTGTGGGAAAATCCAATCAAGGGGTAGCTCATTATTTTCAACAGACGGCACTAAATTTTCTTCTAAGATTTAAAAATATTTTTCAGCATTCATTTTACCCTCTATCATTGATATTTTACCAACACCTTTCACAGAAAAATAGCTCGATATCATGCCACTGCCACCACCAAATTTGACAGTTGGTAAAGTGTTCTTTGGTTCTTTGGTAAAGATAACCTTGCTATCTTTCTTTCAAACACAATACTGATAATTATGACCAAACAACAAAATTTTAGTTTCGTCTGTCCATAAAATTCTTTCCCAATACGACTTTCCCTTATCCTTTTATTCTATAACGAATTTCAACCTCGCATTTCTGTGTCGTTTCAATAGAAGTGGAGCTTTCATCGGTCTTCGTGATTTTAAAGTATTCCAGTTATTTTTATTCTTTATTGTTCACTTGGTTACAGTAATTCCTGATAAACGCAGATATCCTGCAGTTCTTAATGGGAGACCATTGGATTTTGTTTAATCTGGCGTCCTAATTTTCTCAATAATCTTTGAGAAATCTTTTTGGGCCACCTGGCATTCTTTGGTTTTCAACTGCCATACGTCTTTCAAACCTTGTAATGAATGAACTAATCGTAATGAAAGGAATAATCAGGTGACTATAGATCTTTCTGCGACTGTTTCCATCTTTCCAGATCTTAACAGTCAATTCTTTTCGTTAAGTAGTCAATTCTTTGCCTCTTGCCATGAATGGAGCATTCTCGTGGAACTAGCAATTGCAGAATGCCCCGGTTTTAATTTTGAGGTTAACTATTTGTGGGTACTGATAACATTATTGGAACGTTTTAAAATATTATACTTTATTTTAAAGTATAATATACCACAATTTATATTTTATAATTATATATCTGTATTGTACGATTACTTTTTTCACCCATTAAAATAAATAAATCGTATCAACTTCTGTACAATTAAATATAATTTAAATTTATGTTTCGAAATATTTGAGATGAGGATTGATACGTTGTATTATTTGGATTATTAGAACTGCTGTACTGATCGTGAATGTTATTCTCACAACGTTTCAGCCGATGTAACCTACGACCATCTTCAGGTGTATCTTCTCGAACTCGGTAATCTTTCTGTCGAACTCGGTAATCTGTACGGAATTTTGAACAGAACCCTTTATTAGCTTGCTCTCGTTCCGTCAGCCATGATCGGGTAGAAGTCTTAAATAATTTGTAATTGTATTATTAGTATCGTCCACACTGAGGATTGAACCTTCAACCACCAGAAAACTGTCACTTAGAAATGATTATTACTTAGCACTCCATCCGTTATGCCACGGGTCCTTGCGACAAGATACACCTGAAGTAAGTCGGTCATTATATCGGCTGAAACGGTATGAGAAACATCCAAGATAAGTACCGTAGTTCGAATAATCCAAATAATACTAATTTAAATTTATTTGCATATATTAGTAGTATGCGATCTTCTACAGTCACTGTATACATATTTTGTTCAATTTATGATCTGAAATATTAAAAATATGTTATTTTTAATGTGTACCAATATTTGTTTCTCACAACTGATTTGTCCAGTTAAATTTAAATTACAGCAAATTAGAACAATTAAAACAGAATATTTTTCAGCTATAACTCAATCCCTCACAAATATATATATATATTAGCATGTATTTTGTGTTATTCAATCATATAGAAAAATCCTTACGGAAACAAACATTGATGAACTCACATTTAGTTTAATAATAATAGATGCTAGTAGAAGTGGATGCTTGTTATTGATTTATTTTTAGAATCTCTCTTAATAAAAGATTGACATATTTTATGCTCTTACTTGTCTATTTAAAATATGATCTTTATCATAAATGAGTGCATGATTGGTCTAATGGATGCTGTCATGGACTATTAAATCATCTCTACGGAGTTCAAATCCTATCGGATTCATTGTGGTCATTTATGCACTAATACAATTGGAAAATGTACGAACCCACAATTTTCTCCATCTATGGGTAAAATAGCAACTTCTGTTTAATTAATTGTTATAATGAATCGTTTACAATCGGTGTTGTGTTTCTGTATTAACGTAAAGTGGTCGACCATAGTCGAGGGCGACCTGAAGGCTCACTTTTCATTAGCTACTACACCGAGATGTAGGGGGGGGGTTGCTACTCCTTTCCAGGATTATTCCACTTACCCTTGATCCTCACTTCATGCTGAGTGTTTAAGCAAGGGGGGGGGGGGAGGGTGACTCGACTAAGGATTGAATTCTAGTCTCCCGGACCATTAGCGAACAATTCAACCATTATGCCAAAATGGGTTGGTTTGATTTGCTAGAAAAAAACAAAAACAGACAAACCAGACCGAAAACAGATCTGTATTTTTTTTGCTCCAGCTCTTAAAACCAATTTCAACAACTGGTTCTGCAAACTTTTGTAACTTTAGTAAATGGTTCGATAGAACCGGTGTGAACTAGTTCCATCCCACAGGTTGTTTATAGCTATAACTGTTTCATCTTACTAATTTCTTCTGTTTCTCTTAATGCAAATCTTTATAAGTTATCAGTTTCTAAGAATCCCCACTTGAGACCGGCAATAAAATTCTTGAAGTGAGAATAAAACATCTAAGCACTTGTTACATAACACCCAATGGATAGCCTCTTGCATATTTTCCGACTCGGGTGCCAATGATGAATACCTCTGACTCTTTTTCTCGGAGGAAAATTGGTATATTTTACAGAGAGATGCCAACAATTTTAACGTTAACTATATTTTTATTTAAATTAACTAATTGAACCCATACAAGTTGCTTCTTGCTGGACTATCATCGCAGGGAAAACGATGTGTATTAACACCCATTTTTAATAGGACCTTACATAACGTCTCTAGCTAGAGTAAAATTCTGGCAACAACTGACCTGCTTTGTTTTCACCACTTATGAAGGCCAAAAGCCACTCGAGGATAAGAGAATGTTATTGATGAATTGTTCCTATTTACTTGCTTCTCCACGAGAGCAGAGTTAGACACAAGGGCGATTTTTAATGTGCGGAACACCAGCTCCTCAAAAAGGAGCTCTCTGGTTTGGGGCAAAGATTTTAATTGCCTCAGTCTAGAAGGATTTCTCCTTCACTGGTCAAGGACAGAAAAGATGAATTGTAGTGAACAGATACTACACGTTGCTTCTAGGCAATGGATTGTTGAACGATGAAGATATTAGAGGACCGAAAACAATGAATGGAATGAACAGAATTTGATTACTTATGGGAACAGTTTATGACAAGTGTTTGTTGATATTTGATTTGAAGACAACCATGTTGTAGTCTGCAGGGAAGCAGCCCCGTGGTAATGTGTTCCTCATACACGAAGCTCTTGGAAGCTTTGACTTAAAATCTATCAGAAGTCACTTAGTTAAGCTAATCATTCAACTATCTACTTTTCTGATAAAGTTCTACATAACCCTAAAAACATTCTTTGTCAATCATTCAGAATAAACAGCTTCACTCGTTGAATCATATCTACACTTCAATATGACAGTATATTACTGGAAAGGAAAATGCAACACACTTGCTGACACGTCCACAGGTTTCATTATACATGTAGCAGAAACGAAGTGCAGAGTGAACTGTCTACCACCACTGTCATTGTCGATTGAAGTGACAATGTTTGATGTGCTGCGTTTTGTGGTAAAGAATGAAACCATGACTAGCTTGCATGCACTGTCGAGTGCAGGAAGTTTTGATGAGAAAGAAACTAAGGCCTTACCATGAAAGACATTCTGTGCTATTAGAAGAGAACCGGTCGCATGGACTAGATGACATTGGAAACAGAAAAATATAAAAATAGTACAATGTTATTTAAATATATATGTGATTTAAAAAATACAAACATAAACATTAATTTGAAATTTTTTAAATTAGTCATCATCACCATCATCATCAGGATCTTGATCACTCTTGGTTCCCAACACCTTATTGGTGACTGTTATTCAGTGTTTTTGCCATTGTCTCCACGCTAAGCACTGCGGGTTGGCGACACTATTTGCCCATACCTATGTGTCCACATACAGCGCCTCATATTCCAAATGGTCACCCATCTAGTACTGACCAGGCTCAACGTTGCTTAACTTCGGTGATCTAGCGGGAACCGGTGTGTCAACGTGATTATGCCGTATATTTAAATTCGTACTTTCTTGTAATATAATAGTAAAAACTGTAAATTATGTTTAGAGAGAAAACATGAAATTATAAAATTTTAAAAACCAAGTCCAACATTGTTTCTTCCTATATCAATGATCTTCCAAAGAATATTATTCAGAAGATTAACATTTATACTGATGATACCACTTTCTATTCTGAAATATCAGTTGGAATATGCAGCTTATCAGGTAGTTGCATTGAATTCGGTTGTGGATTGGCATAAGAAATGGTTTGTTTCGTTTAATCCTGTTAAGATTTTGCTTGTATCTTTCAATCGTAAGTGTGACTCTTTTACTCCTGAGACTTTCATGGATAGCTCTGTTCTTGAGAAAAAAATCGACTCTGAAACTTCTTGGTCTTTCTTTCTCATCAAACTTTTCATACATTAGATCCATTGCCGTTTCTGCTTCGCCTAAAGTTGGTTCTCTCTATCGCTTCAAACACTTTCTCACACCGGAAGTTATTCTCTATTTCTACAAATCTACTATCAAAACTTGCATGGAGTACTGTTGTCATATTTGGACCGGTGAATCTCTGAGGGTTCTTGATAAGGTTCAGAAGCATATGAAGAAAGGTCCTGTTTGTAAGGAATGAAGAAGGGTCGTGAATGGTATGAGGAGAGGGTTGCTGCATAGATATTCATCCTCTGGCTTTGCTGGGTATAAAGAAAAACGGGTTACCATAGTTTAGTTATAAGGACAAATATCTTCATCTACAATTTAAATTCATTTTATTCATACTGTTTCATAAACACAACAGACGATCGGGAAAGAGTTATGTAGGCAAGAATACAAAAATATGTTGAGTCAGTAGATATGCATGTACTATAAAGGTGAGTTTGAGTCTGGGTTTTTCATTTTGCCTAGCCAAGTCGTGGCTAGTGGCGAAACAGGCATATGATGTCTTGTCAACTTGACGTTTAAAAACTGACTGTTGAAAAAGTGTGAGGAAAAGTTTGGCGGAAGTACCTCCCATGCAAAAGTGTTCTGACTGAACAACATATCAATCACTCGACGAGTGAGAACATGCTAGAGCAAAAGAAAATAGGTCATATTATATAACTGCTACACATATCTATAATTTGGTTGGCTCCACCCTTTCTTCTTTTCTGCACCCTCTCTCTCTTACAGACGTGATATTGCTAGTCTCAGTCTCTTCTATAAGTAATATTATTGCATGTGTTCTTCAGAATTGTCTGATTTATTCCCTGCTTCTTTTGTTCCAGCTCGTTTGACTCTTTGGTGTAGTGGTCTTCACCAATTCGCTGTTCATGTACCTCATTGTAATACATCTTCCTATTACAGTAGCTTCTTTCCAAGAACTGCAGGCTTGTGGAACTCTCTTCCTGCTGACTGTTTTCCTCCTACCTATAGTCTTAGTCTTTTAAGACTAAGGTCAGTCAGTAGGCATCCTTTGTCTTTGCGATAATCCTATTTTGTTCTTTTTAGCTCCTTACATCAAGTGGCTTCATGCATTGTCTGGAGTGAATTCCATAAAATTAAAAAAATATTAAACAAAAAAACAAGAATTTCTAACCAAATGCAGGACTAATAAATAAATATTTGCTTTGTTATTCAGGTTCTGATTAAACAAAAGAGGCAAATAATAAAACAAATAAATAGATATAAATAATATAAATATATTAGTTGTATTTATATTATTTATATATCCTCATGCCATAATTAACTCTAAATTGCCATATAGACACAAGTGGATATAACTGGTTGTCTTTAACATTTCAAATTTAAAATAAAAATACATAATATTAGTAATATTTTAGATAGAAAAAAATAATAATTTTAAACACAAATAAGCATGAGCTCAAATCTATGGTCTCCCCCTTGTAAACCATTCACAACTAGAACCTGCCTAGCTACTACCACTGTCAATGATTTCCCTTTCTCCCTCAGCATTTTAAAATCTGGCCTCGGTTTAGGATCTTCCAAAGCAAGACTACGAATTTCTCACTTTTGATTTTGAATTCATTTTAACTCTGTCTTTGACAAGATGCGATAATACGCATTGAAACGTTGGTTGATTGACGTAAGGCGATAATATTGTTTATGTAATTTTATAAATGCTCTACTTGGTATTGAGCACTCTTGAAAAAATTGGTTTTATGCTCACTTTATTAACACATTTGAACTTGATCAAGTAATATATATATATATATATATATATATATATATATATATATATATATACAAATAAATACACATTTCTCTTTATTAGAGTGGAGGATGCTCGTAGGGATAAGAATGATTGAATTAATTATGTCATTATATTGTGATAAACAGATTTCAATGCAAAACATTTTAGACCTGGTGCTGCAAACTTTTATAATTGTGTTAAACGGTTCGCATGCACTAGTGCGAACTCTTTGAATTCCACAGATGGTTTATAAAGTATAGCAGACGAATTGAAGTAATTTCCTCTATAATTCCTCACTTGCATCTTTCAAATTTATCATTTTCCAAGAATCCCCACTTGAGACAGGCAATAAAATCTACTCTTCTTTTTTGCTGGCAAAGATGTCCATCGCTTGCCGAGGAGAAGATCGCAGTTTTCATCCAAGCATCTCCAAAGCAGGCTCTTTCTATTAGTCGGTCCATCGTGCTTAAGTGTGAAGCATTTTTATTGCAAGACGTGCAGATTGAATTGGCTGCGTCCAAGCATCGCTATAAGACACTCTGTCTGTCTCTGTTTACTTGCTATGAGGGCAGAGTAAGACACAAGGTCAGTTTGTAATGTGGGGAAAATCCGGCTCTCCAAAAAAGGACACTCTGGATTGGGACAAAGATAAATATTGCCTCAGTCTAGAAGGATTTCTCCTTCATGTGACCGAGGACAGAACAGATGAAGTGTAGAATCGGAACAGATACTTTGCTCCTAACCAAAAGGCTAATTTATTTAACATAACTAAAATTTCACAATACACATTATACAATTTTATTCTGCTTAGACATAAAAAGCTCTATTTATTTTTTTTTTTTTTGGAGGGGGGGGGGGTCGAATGTCATTTCTCTTTGACAACCAAAAACTTTTCGCCTACTCTAAACTAACACATTTACTCTATGACTTTAATCCTATTTAAAAGATCTCCAAATGGTTTCAATTAAATTTTATTTAAAAAAACAAATATACATGAGTCATGATGGAGAGTGGGACAATTTACAAACACCCAAAAAGAAAGAAAAAGAAAGAACCAAACAAGCCGGTCAGTCTCTAAATTGGAGTGGGCTTTAAGAGGGACATAAAAAAAGAAAAATATCAGACCCTCCAAAATAGAAACAACATTTAGGGGTGACTAAGAGCAAAGTAAATATGGGAGGTGGGCATCTTTGGAGAAACTCTGGTACCAATTCACTCCACTAGCTAAGGGTCTTTTTTAAATTTTACGGGATGGGTTCTGCAGAACCCAGGAACGCATGCATGTGCCGTGCTTAGGCAGGGAACTTGTCAGATTCATAAACTAGTGTCATCCACCTACCTCCTATTGAAATCCATGTGATGTAATCTTTTTCAATCGCATCTAATCTATACGATAAGCTGATCTTTGAAGCAAACAACCAGATCCTGAGCGGAACCAAATCCAACCTCATAAACCTCATCAAGACATGTAACCTATGATACTAGTCTCGCTATGGCTAGGATAGCTAGAAAAAACATTCTTTTCTCCCTAGACCACGGTGGGGCTACGTTGTTGATAATGAATGCTACATCAAGGACTATCGGCTGCTTGGCATCGATGTAAGCCATTACCTCTCTTTGCTGCAAGTGAAGAAGGCATGCTCGGCCGTTTCTTCTTCATTGTCCTCATAGTTCATTAAGTCATCTCTGCTTAATTTGCCATAGAAGGGCAGTGCGTTCTAGACCAGTCAGAGAATACTCAGAGTTGTTGAGATAAATCCGGCCTGGCACCCAACTCCACTGAGAGCGGATCTCCTCCTCTGACCATCCCAGCCGCTCCGCAAGCAGATTCAAAGTGGTACCCACCACTAATTCCCTATATAGTTTCCTTCTAGGCTGTGCAAGAGCTCTAATCCCCGGCAATGCTTTATGTGCGGCTCGGTATTCAACAAAGAACTACGATGGCCTTCAACTGAGGGGTCAGATATTTGGTTAGAAAAGGTTCTCTCAACCGCAAGAACTCACAGAGTATCTATAACCGAAGTGCGACCCAGGAACGGCAATCTTTGGGCATGTCTATGACATGTCAAATTCGGCATTCCTAAGCATCTCCTGCTTGGGTGTCGAGTACAGACCTGTCTGCGAATATACGGTTTTCCTCTCTTCCAAAGAAGCGAGAAGCATAAATGCATGAAAATCTTTAAGTTGTCAACAGGCAAGGGTAGTACAGCCAGTCGGTAAAAGATGAGCGGGAAGATATAAGTGGCGCACACCATAACTCTACCCTTTAAAGAAAGTTTCCTTCGAATCCAAGTCCCCATAGACGATTCGATCTTTGAATGTACTTCCGACCAATTCTTTTCCAGCTAGAGACCCGGTCCAAACCAAATACTGAGGATCTGAACCGGGCCATCCGACCAGCTGAAAATACCTGGAAGTGCGGCCTCTCCACTCCAGGTACCTAACCGCAGGCCATTGGACTTGCTATGATTTATGACGGCCTCTGTAACTTCTTCATACCGAGTGAGCATCTTAATCACCAGTACAGCCGGACATAAAAACGGTGATATCATCAGCGAGCATGGAAACCCTGACTTGCACTCTGCCAGGAAGAGCAATTCCATACAGCACTTAGAACAGATCCTATGAAACGATGGTCGACCCTATCAAAAGCTTTAGACTGATCTAAATTGATCAGCATGGCTTCAGTGGCATATTCTATTCCTAGGATCATGCGAATAAGATGCAAGTTGTTTTGAATTGATACCCCCTTCACAGCATAATTCTACTTCGGTTCGATCAAGTTGCGAACAACAACCTGCAAACCGTTCGCAAGAACTCTTGTCAAAATCTTTAACTCTGTGTTTAGCAGAGTTATGGGCCTATAATCATCTAGATCCTCCCCACCATGCCGGTCCTTTTTCTTCAGCAATATGATCACTCCCTTGGTAACCTGTCCGTGGATAACCCTGTTTGACAGTTAGTCTTTCATGCGTAAATTTGAGAGAGCATTTTCGTTGGTTTGTCATTCTTAAGTAAGAAATAGCATTTTTATGTGTTCACGAATTTAATTAAGAAACTCTGTCCGTTCTTTAGTCTATCATGCTTTTATTTGAAATATTATTTTCGTTGGCCTGTCATACTTAAGTTAGAAATAGCATTTTTATATGTGTCCATAATTTTCATTAAGAAACTCTGTCTGTTCGTTGTTCTGTCATGCTTAACTTTGAAATAGTATTTTCGTTGGTCTTTTGTGGTAAAAGTTTGAAATAGCATTTTTGAATATCCTATACATGTCAGTGAGGTCTGAGGATATACGTTGCATGGAGAGAAATGATATTGGAATAGTGTGATAGATATGTAATGTGAATCTTAAAGACAGGCTTAGATCTAATGACCTCAGGGGAAGATTAAATATGGACAGTATAGGGAAATGCGTCGTTGGTTTGATCCCATTATAAAATAGTTGAGAGTTCTTAGGTTAGTAGATGTAGAACAGTTGAGGTAGCAGGTTCAGGCCAAGGAAAACAATGGAGGAAGTGATAAGGATAGATTTAAATAAAAGAGGGATAAATAAAAACCTGGTCAGAGATAGGTTAGTTTGGAAGTCAGTTTTTAAAAACATTTTCTAAAAGCATGTAAAATACACATTAAACCGATGATGATGATGATGATGATGATGATGATGATGATGATGATGATGATGATGATGATGATGTCCTTTGGTCTGTCACACTGAAATTTTAAATAGCATTTTCATCACTAAACACACAGATGGAATGAATGCCTCTGAACAATATCCGTTCTCGTTAAGATACAACAAAGCATTTTCATTTCAGATTCTATTGTACTCTTTTAGGCTTTCAATCAACTTAAGAGTCTTTTTGCACATTAAACAAGATGCTGTTCCCTGCAAATGAGTGCGCATCCATTTGTCTTTGAAGATCCTGGCAAGAATCCAAACTTCCAGGCAACATTGGAAATTGGATTCGTTATTTTAGTCTCATTCTAAGTTCATATTTTATCATAATTAGTTATGCATTAAGATACATAAATTACATACAGATGTACAATGTTTATATAAGATTTCATATATCTTTATTGTTGAGTGTGTGTATGTGTAAACTTCCTCTCTCTCTCTCTCTCTCTCTCTCTCTCTCTCTAAAACCACTACATCCATTCTTATAATATTTAGAAAAGGGATTATATGCATGATGTAATTTTTGTCGAGTTCACAATGAACAGAAAGATTACGATTCTTCTCTTAAAGTGCTCAATACCATAAATCTATGACAAAGCTGACATACAATTCTTAAAAATACAGCTCACCCGACAGATCTGAAAATAATTCCAAGATTCATGCTCCTAAGAGAAAATCATCATGTTGTTTCTGCGATAATCTTTAATTTAATGTTAATCTTATTTTTATTTTACCATTTATTATCATTTATAAACCTCATATACATGCCACATTAGTTTTACCATTTCTTGTGGCCATTCTCTCGAACTTAGCTGTTACCCATACCTCCAGTTCTTGGAGACAGTCAGTGCATTTCTATCGGTCACTGTACTTTTTTATAATCTTTTTTGTACCATTAATTACCCATAATTCACCATTAGGCTTGATGAATGAAGATGGGGGTGCAAACCACTTCCTTACTCAATAGACCGGATTTTCAACACTTTCAGAAACTATCTCTATCAATCAATGTCTAATCAAATTTTTCACTGTATAGTATTACCAACAACATACACACACATCTATATATGGTTCTTAAGTGTAGCATATTATTATTATTATTATTATTATTATTATTATTATTATTATTATTTGATATGCAAATTACCATATCACATTGTATTCTTAAGGGTAATTTTTATTATTATTATTTATTTATTTATTTATTTACTTATATATATATATTACTGAAATAATAACTGAAGTGTTTCTACATTTGGTTATTGGTGAAGAGGTAATTTGATCAGTACCACTGGAGAGCCATGAATTTTATAGCTGTTCTGTTTTTAAATCTCTGAAACAGTTACATTATAAACAGCTGATGATCCCATATAATCTTTCAAAATTTAAGTTAAGTTCCCCTGTTTATGTTTCACTGTTATATACTTGAATTCCCTTTTGTATTTGAAAATTTTCCAGCAGTAAGTCGACTTATACTATAAATATATTTTTAAATATTAAAGTGTTTTTTTTAAATACAGAAGAATACCCATCTCAGAACAGGTAAAATAAATTCAACGAACATAACAGTTTTGCATCATATTTATGTCCCATCATCATCATCATCATCATCATCATCATCATCATCATCATCATCATCATCATCGGTTAAACGCCCGTTTTACATGCTGGAATGCATTGGACGCATTTAAGAAACTGATTTCCAAAGAAACCTATCTAGCCAGGTCTTTAGTTATTTCTCTATCCCTCAGATTCATTTTTATCACTTCCTCCCATGTTTTCTTTGGCCTTCCCTTGTGAAGTGAACCTGCTACCGCAACTGTTCTACATCAATTAACCCAAGAACTCTTATCCATTCTTTCAACGTGGCCATACCATCAAAGTCTACTCTTTCTCCATCTGAAGATTAAAATCAAGATATAATGCTACTAAGCTTTATGTCTAGAATCATAATTCCAACCAGCAATAATTCAATGCCCTACATAGAAGGATGGAGCACTCTCCGCAGCTAATAATGCCTGTATAGGCATTAAGATCTCACTTACTCCATAGCTTGTGCTGATTACACGATGGGTAAGAATGGGTAAGAAATCTTACTGCTGACAAAATAGTCAGGTTGCGATCTCACCTTGAAGTGCTTGCAAGTCTAGCAGCACCGAAGAGCTATGATACAGCAAAATAATCCCTGTAGCTTTAATTGCGTTTCAGAGAGATTCTGGCAAAAGTCGGGATCCATGGTAAAGTTTTCAAGTTTACTATTTCGAATTATGAACTCGTCCTGCCAATATTTTTTTTGTTTCGGATTCTTGAATTTTATCGTGAGTAGTAGCAGTGCTCATTATTTGTAGGTTATTTTATTTAGTTTTGTTAACTCGGTTTTGCTCGAGAGCCATAATAGTAATAATACAGTATTATATTTGGTAAGTAGTATAGTGCTTAATATCCTAGATAGAGCAGATGTGTTTACTCATCAATATCCATTATAGAGCAATCCTACATAGAGCAAGTGTTTTAATGCTGCGTTACATGGGAGAAAGATTTTCACTGTATTTTGTTATACTATTTTATACCAGAAAAGGTACTCTGCATTGTTCAGGAGTCAGTGCTCCATATTCTAGATAAAGCAGATATATGCAATAATATAGTAGTACATTTCCTATGTGGTATATGCTTGAGGTATTGCCCGGGAATACACTAAAATAAATATAGGTTTCATTATGTTATTAAGGAGGAGCGGGGACGATAAAAATATTCGGCATTGCCCGGGAATAAATTAAAACAAATATAGATTTAATTATATTTTTGTGGAAGGTGGTGGAGAATAAACTCGGTGTTGTCCGGGAGCAATAATTTTAAAACTGAAAGCTTAAGTGGATGACTTACATTAATAATATTTTCACTATATTAAAACAAGAGAGAGGAATGGAATGAGTGGAGGTGAAAGATGGGTGAGGGAGAGGGATGTGGAAAAATGTGAGCGGGGGGGGGGGGAAAGAAAGAAAGATAGAGAGACGTATTGAGATAGGTAGAGAGATAGGAGTTTTAATAGAAAGATGTTACACACCCTTTCTTAACCTCTTCTATTTTGTTTTTAGCCCTGCTAGTATATATATATATATATATATATATATATATATATATATATATATATATTAAATTTATTTTATACGTACATAAAAGTAATCCATAGACACGTGTTTCTGGCTCACAGCCGTCATCAGCATGGCTAACTTAGACAAGGATCGAACCTTCGATATTGATGTCTATAGTCCAGCGTTTTACCATCAGACCAAGACGCCCTGTAGTAAGCACAAAAAAAATCACCAATAAAAATAATTACATAAAATATATATATACATATATATAAATATATTTATACATATATATATATATATATATATATATATATATATATATATATATATATATATATAAGGATAGTAGAAAGTGGACCTTGGGTTTACTTTCGGCAACCTTGTAACTCCTGATTCTCTTATTTTGTCTGTTCGTCCTTACATTCCATGTGCAATGTTTCTGACAAAGGGGGAAGAATTGCAGTTTTTAACTTTGAAGTAGTATTTTCATTTATTTTCGCTCCTTACATCAAGTGGCTTCATGCTTTGTCTGGAGTAATTTCCATTAAAAAGAAAATTATTATTAAGCTCCGTCCAAGTCAAGCATTTTGAGAGAAATATAATATAAGATTCAAACCTAGCAAAGTTACAAGTTTTCTCCTTCTATTTGGTAGATTGAACACTGTTTGTTTCCTACTGTGCTTACAATAGAAAAGAAATAAGTACAGGGCTTATTTCTCTCGCATTTGAAATGTAGTTGTCATGACAGCATAGCGGTAAGAGGCTTTGATTCGAATCATTCGGGTGCGGGGTTCAAAACGTTTGACTCAATTACTTCATCCGCACTGATGAGTTACATATGTCTGTGGATATTAAAAATATTTATTTATTAAATATATATATATTCAAACAGAGCTTTTAGCAGTCATCTATACACAGACAAAATACATATATTCAACATTAATGATACAATGCAAGCCAAAAAAATCTAATGTATATAGTCCATCCAGAAGAAACACCATCAACAGAAACAGACCCCACTGCTAACAATACAGAAGCATTTCCTCTCTCATTTTCCTCATGACAATTCACCCCAAACAAGGCAAGTTGCCACTGTAGACCTAAGGGACTACTAAGAATTAGGGTGAAAGTTTAGTGGTATTATTATAATACTAATGTACGTCCTCCAAGTGGTTTAAATCCAAGGGATACAAACTAAATCAGCATATTGAAGACTTAGAACTTCTATAAGCTGACTATATATATATATATATATATATATATATATATATATATATATATATATATATATATATATATAATTCAGGTAAAACATCCACAGGGTAGTAATCCAAAGAATTTCAACCGGGTTTATAAAAACTGCTCAATATCAAATAGAGCTTTTATATATGATTATTTTTATTTACACAGACATGTACAAAATCTGCGACACTGGCATGTCGATGTTATCGATCAACAGCTATTATAACTGAGATCTCATCAGGCAGAGTTAGAATCCGATCTTAACCTTAGATTATATATATATATATACATATATATATATATATATATATATATATATATATATATATATATATATATACTCATCCACATACAGACTGTTTCGCTGTATCACAACTCTTCAGTGCGGCTAGACCAATTAATGCCTCAATTCGGGATTGAAACTCGACCCTCGAGCTGACAGTCGCGCCTCTACCCCTGTGCTATCATACGACACTGACCTGAATGCAAGTGATATCTCAATGTAAATATTGTCAAGTGCCGGGAGCTCGAATTAGTTTTACCCAATGAGCTATGCCTTAAAGCTAATGGCAATTGGCGATATCCTTACAAATAAGCTCTACCTAAGAAAGGGAGCATTATATAGTCATCCACATACAGATTGTTTCGCTGTATCACAGCTCTTCAGTGCGGCTAGACCAGTTAGTACTCAAGCCGGGATTTAAACTCGACCGTCGAGCTGACAGTCGGAGCATCTAGCTCTGCGCTATGCTTGATTAAATAACAGTGACAATTCCTGTTTGATTCTTTTTTGATCCATCTTTTCAAGTTTGCAGACCAACGATCTAATGTTCTGTTAACATGTGAACAGGAACGCTCCAAAACTGCAAACGTTTTCGACTCCCATGAGTCTTCATCAGGCACATGAGGCGTTACACAAATTAAAATTGGTGAATTTATTAAGAAAGTCGATTAAAACAATTTTTTATTTTATTTTTATTTTTATTAAAGCATTTCAGTATACCATCTCCCCACTCAATTAATTTGTGTAACTCCTCACGTGACTGATGAACGGTTTTGGCGAGTTCCTGTTCACACTTGAACAGAACGTTAGATCGTTGGTCCGCCAATTTGAAACGATGGATCAAAAAAGAAACAAACAGGAATTGTCACTGTTGTTTAAGCAAGCATATATATATATATATATATATATATATATATATATATATATATAGAGAGAGAGAGAGAGAGAGAGAGTTATTATTATTATTATTATTATTATTATTATTATTATTATTATTATTATTATTATTATTATTATTATTATTATTATTGTTATAACAATTTTTAAGCTGAGTTAATTAACATTTGTTTTCCTAAAAACTTTTTCCAATATATTTTTCATGCAATGTACCTGTTAAAATATTCCTTGGTTTTGAGATTGTGTTATGTTTTTAAAAAAATCATTTTAATTGTGCTAATTCGTCATAATTTGCAGTTTACTAACAAAATCACTCATCTCTTACAAAGTTTTAGTCTATCATCCTCTCTCACTCTTTGTAGTTTGACCCCTGCTCTTGTTTCATGCAGTATCTATCACTCTCGGTTCTATCTCTGTCTCTCCCCCTCTCCCTTTCCATCCCCGTCTCTTCTCTCTCTTTGTCTCTCTCTCTCTCTCTCTCTCTCTCTCTCTCTCTCTCTCTCTCTCTCTCTCTCTCTCTCTCAATAATCAGAGGTAATAAAGAAATGAAAGAATAAAAAGATTGGAATATTCCATTATAAAAAAGGTTATATAAGAACAAGCAGTATTTAACTCTTAGTTGGAGAGAGAAAGACAGAGAGAGATAGAGAGGCTTATTTTGAATTTTGTATTTTACTTCTTTTATTTAATTGCCTTAGCAAACTCACTTTTTCCTGATTCAAACCATTTAATGCAAGCTCTGTGGGTAACCCAAGCGGTCACATCTTTTTTCAAGTATATATATATATATATATATATATATATATATATATATATATATATATATATATATATATATATATATGAGAGATAGATAGATAGATAGATAGATAGATAGATAGATAGATAGATAGATAGATAGATAGATAGATAGATATGGATATTAAAACTCATATTCTTTTTCTTTTATTTTACAGGTAAGTCATTTAACACAGTCTCGAGTGAATTAAACACAGGTATCTACTTATTTCTTATTTGTGTGTGTGAGTTTTATTTCATTTTTATTTATCTATTTCTGTTAACGCTGACTGTGTAGCCAGTGGAAGTGTTATGTTGACATTCATCACAGTGCACCTAACGGTGTTAACATTTATTGATACTTTCCATTTTGAAAACTTGTCTGCATAGAAGGTATTATTCGGAATGATAATCAACAAAAAATAGTCACTGAAAATGTGTTTATTTTTTTCTTGATTTCTTGATTTTTTAAATTTTTTTTTATTTGTTAACTCGTATACCTGTGCTGAAAACTCATCAGAAAACAAAATATACTACTTTAGCTGCTAATAACATTACATCAAGTTATTCATTTTATTCTAACCAAAATTAAAAATATCATCTGTCCAACAGTATCTAGTTTGCCCATACTTGTTCTTTTTTCTTACTTTCGTTTTCATTTTTATTATGATTAAGGGAAATAACTTCTTTGTTTTGGAGAGGATTAACAGTTATCTCCCTTGTCGTTGTATCATTGACATTTATTTTATTTTAAATTTAGAAAAAAAAAAGACATCCCCCCCTATGTTGTGTCTGAATCGACAACGTCTAATTAAATCACTCTTATTTTTTTTAAGATATTGAATTCATAGTAAAGTATATAAAAATTATATTAACCGATGACAACAATTAAAAAAAAAATTGCCTTCTGAGAAATGACTATATTTACTTGCCTCCCCACGAGGGCAAGGTTAGGCACTATGTCGGTTTTTAATGTAGGAAAATCCAGCTCCCCAAAAAGGGGGATTCTAGATTGGAGTAAAAATAAAAATTGTTTTAATCTAGAAGGATTTCTCCCCCTCCGACCGAGGACAGAACAGATACTACACCTCGATCCTAGTCCGAAGATCGTCTAAGAAATGTCTCCCATAGACCCTCGTCAGAGAAGAATACATTCAATACTCAGTTAAATCTGAAAAAGAAAAATAGACAACGTCAAAATAATGATATGAGAAAGAAGACGAATATAAAGTGTGAAGTGAAGTGAGCGTACGAAGAGACGCTGTTGATAAAACAAAATGTTATAGTAGTGTGAGGATGTAAGTATGTGATGTTGACGAATGTAAAAAGTTACTAGCATGTATAAGCTACTCTATTTCTTTCTCTGTTCATTTTCTTACTCTTTCCTTTCCATTTCTTCCTTTTTGCATCAAAGGAAATGGGGTGCAGTCAAATCAATAGCTTTGTGATACGTCCTCTCCCGAAATAAAGAAAAACATGATTTCACATAAAAGTTCGATTTTCAACTAATGAAAATGATTCCTGCCCGTTCGAAATTATTCTTTTAAAGGGCTGGTGTGAAATACCAATTTCTAATAAAACAGAACGGAGAGTTCAGTTAGCCAAATGATACCCAGCGTGCACAACATTATGCTTATTATTCCTACCCTTCGAGGCCAGAGGAGGCAAATGGCGACTCAACTCACACAAGTTCTCATATATTCACACACTGACAAAATCAAGTCAAAGCAAATATACACACAATGCCACACTGTCTATAAAATTAACACATATTCACACTGACAGAAAACAAACACATAGACATACACACGTCTAACATTCGTGTATTTTTCTACTCTGCAAATATTCTACAAACACAAGAAACTTTTAACTGTTTTAAACGTACAATTTCATCATCACTCAGAATATCTTTCACACCACTGTAAGTTTATAGATATATAAATATGATTTGTTCGTTAATTATGTTTTCTTTCTGACATTCATAACACTCTTTTGGTAAATTTAGCACTTGTTGAATGGTGACCCATACTTCGCAACAAGCATTTTTGTCCATTTTATCACCCACCGCTTTTAACATTTTTAATTGTCAGTGTGAGTTTTGGTACATTTCCAAGGACGCGATCGTCGTCTATATCCTATCCAAACCAGGATCCATGCTATAATAGTTTACATGCAAAGAAGAAGAAATAAAAGAAAAAGGGAGAAAATTATGAAAGGGAAAAAGGTTTAAATGCTATCTGAACGATATCTGAAAAATGCATTGACAAGAAAAGGGACAAAATAGGAAAACTTTCTGTTAACTTTATGGCATTTTAAAATGATATTAAACAGCGACAACGTTTTTGTTCTCGCATCTCTGAAAAGCTTTATTCGTCAGTTGATCAGTCTGCCATGCGTCAGTTGGTCAGTCTGCCATGCGTCAGTTGGTCAGTCTGCCATGCGTCAGTTGGTCAGTCTGCCATGCGTCAGTTCAAAATAAAATTGGATGCATCGGATTTTAACTGTGTCCATGCATCTTTAAAAGAGACCATCGGTCAGTCTATTATGCGTACATTTAAAATATTACTTTTTAATCGTCTGCTATACTTAAGTTTGAAATAGCATTTTCTTTGGTCTGTCACACTTTAATTTAAAATAGCATTTTTGTCAGTCTTTCATGCTTAAGTTTGTATTTTTGTTAGTCTGTACTGCTTAAGTTTCAAATAGCATTTTTGTTGTTTTGTCATGCTTAAGTTTGAAATAGGAGTTTTGACAATCTGTCATGTTTAAGTTTGTAATATCATTTTTGCTTGTTTTTCATGCTTAAATTTGAAATAAGATTTTCTCTATCAGTCATGCTTAAGTTTGAAATCACATTTTTTATGGTCTGTCATGCTAAAGTTTGGAATCGCAGTTTTGATAGTCTGTCATGCTTAAGTTTGAGATAGCATTTTTATTGGTCTGCCCTGCTTAAATAGCATTTTTTCGTCTATCACACTTTAATTTAAAATAGCATTTTTGTTGGTCTTTCATGCTTAAGTTTGAAATAGAATTTTTGCCTGTCTGTCATAGTTAAGTTTGTAGTATCATTTTTCTTAGTCTATTATGCTCATGTTTGAAAAAGCATTTTGTCGGTCTCCCATACTTATGTTTAAAATAGCATTTTCATTGCTAAACCCTCAAATTGAAATAATATATATTTTAAGATCATTGATTCTTGCTTAAATATTCATAAACATCTTAGAAATTTATTTTGCAGACCATCATCAGAGAAGATTATGTCGAATAATCAGTTAAGTTTGAAAAAGAAATCGACAAACTAAAAATACTGAACACCCACATTTCTATACTTGTTAGAGAAAAACAAAGTTAGCAAACGCCTTTGAACTTTAAGTTGTGCTATTAAATATGCAGAAAGTCAATCGATTCCAGACTTCATATATCCAAGTGTAAGTGTAGCAGAGTCAATGCTGCCAATACTAGGAATCGGTTAACACTTTGAGAAATAAAAATGCCAACTCTCAAAAGTGGATTGCAACATATACTAGCAGAAGTACATGGCATTGTTGGGGTAGCAAACATCTATAAATAATGTATTCATATATTATTTAATCCGCTAATATCTGTTAAAGCAATGTCAGAAGTGAAATAAATAGCGGATTGACATCAAGGATTTTACAATTTTATCTAGTCTTTAGGCTGTCCTTTAAAGGTATAAGTTATTGTGCCTTTCTTTGTTAGGAAGGATAACTTCACCTGTGAAGTGTATGTCGATGTGCTGGGTTGCGTTTTCAAATATCTGTTTCATAGTACAGACAACTTGTAAATTAACTTTGTCGCTTAAAATCTAAAACAAAAACAATAAGCAGTTTAAATAGGTTTAAATAATTATATCTAAGACAAAAATAGTAATAATCTATTTTCAGATAGTATGACTCAGTATAGTCATGATCATCAATTTTAAATTATCTCCACTGAACTATACTAGCTATGAATGAGATATGAATTTTTAGTTTTGAAGTACAAAAAAGACTCGCACATCCATAATGTGAGATTGGAAATCGAGGTGTGTGGTCTCTTTCCGGTATTGGGCTGGAGGCTAGCTAGACGTTCATGGAAGATCTGTTTGGTTCTAGACTCACAGAAAAGGGAAGGAAAGTTATTTGCAATGGTGGTAGCTAGATGGGTACTTGTGGTAAAGTTTTAGCAGGGGGTAAACATAGATTGTAGATGAGTAGTGCACTACCATGAAAATAACGATATAGAAGAGAAAGACTACCAACGTCTCTTCTGTGAGAAAGGTGCTGTTGAGAGAAAAGAATATCCCCCATTAGATTGCAAAGTTAGTTTTGCACCCTATTAAGGCAAGAAAGAATGTTATAACATCTGGACAATTCATATTTGTTTCTTTTCTTTTTATCTGATAGTAGGTTCTGAAAAAAGTATGTTGAATTCAGATGATAGAGGTTTGTTTCTGGTTTGGTTAAACATTCAAATCTTTTTCTTCAAATGTTGAATATTGCATGTAACCTGTTTCGTGCTGACTTGGCTATAGACAGGGTCATATGACTTGTTTGTCCAATAAGAATTTTGAATCTTCCCTTTACGATTTTTATTTATATATTATCTCTCACGTTAGATTATAAACTAGCTTTACCTACCCGGCCTTGCCCGGGAATAAAAGAAAAAATGGCTGACAATTTTTTTATGAATAAACGGAAATTAATTTTGGTGACTTTTATTTTGTAATCAAATTATTTTGTGAAATATACATTTTTAAAAAGTTTGTTTTAGTACTTGATGCTAATCAATTAATAGTAAAAACAAAATAATGTGTAAGTCACGTGGAGACGAGAAACACACAAACAAGCTCACACATATTTCAAGTCACATAATTCAATTGATATAAATGATGAGTGTACACCCTTCGTCAAAAATGATGGTAAAAAATTATGTTTCACAATAATATTCATATAAAATAAAGTTTCAATCAGGGAAATTAAAAAAGGAAGGAGGAAAGAAAACGCTGCAAATTGGAAAGTTTTAAAAAAAGAAAAAAACCTAATCAATCAGTATAGAGAGAAGAAACGAAAAAAGGAATAAAAACGTCTCATTATAGAAATAGAATGAAGGATTCAGTTCCAAATTCATTTCAGATGGTGGCGGGTTTGTTGGACTGGCTATTTGCTTTCTCTCTATACATAAACACTTGAAATGGTTCCGTCTGGCATTTTTTTTTACTTGCTAACGTTTGTAAAACGGAGCAGATATATATTTATGCATATACAAATAAATACACATTGGTCTTTATTATGGAGTGGAGGATTATTTTTTTAAGAACTGAAGGCAAAGAACTCAGTATAATTGCACACGATAACTTCCCTTTAATCTGAGTAAAGGAAAGTGTCACTACTCTAACAATTTTCTTAGCTGGAATAAGTATTTTCGGAATGAGATGAAAATAAAATGAAATATATTCGTGCTGATAACATAACGGAAGGAAAACAAAAAAATAGGCTAGTTCGAATCAAGTATCGATATGTAAGACGGGTTTCTATTTGGGTCTGATAATTGTAATTTATTAAAGACTATTTGCCATAGAAACTGCAGTGACTGTGAACATATACTTCTCCTATGGAATTTTACATATCTTTTTATCATTATACGAATGGTTGGAGTCACATAATTCAATTAATATACATGATTAGTTTTTTAAGAACTCAAGGGAGAAAACTCCGTACAATTGCACATGATAACTTACTTTTAATCTGAGTAAAGGAAAACGCCACCAGTCTAACAGTTTTCTTAAATAAGATATATCTGTGCCAATAAGATAATGGAAGGAACAAATGAAAAATAGGCTAGTCCGAATCAAACATGTATATGTCGGATGGATTGCTATTTCGCTCTGATAACTGTATTTCATTAAGAACCATTTGCTATAGAAACTGCATTGACTGTTGACATATATTTCTCCTATGAAAGTTTTCATGTCTCTTTATCATTATAGTTGTGAGAGAATCTATATTGAGTGTAGGTTAGTAATTTATTTATTTTCATCTAAAAATGATTTGATATGCTTATAGTTTATTATCACCAAGAAGATATTCTATCGATTAACAAACAGGCTAATAAAAATATGTCAATGATTTCCTTGGAGTGAACTGGGCAATTGGATTAATAATTGAAAGCATCATACAAAGAAAGAGAGAGAGAGTATGGAGAAATAAAAAGATACAGACAGACAGAGAGAGAGAGAGAAAGCGATTTTCGTCACACTTATTAGATTTATACAGAAGGTAGCAGTTACCATTATTAATAACTAGCAGGGCTAACCGGTGTTACGTGGGGGAGTAGTTAGTAATTTATTTTTATCAATAACAATTGAGTTCCTACTATTGTAAATCTGACCGTAAAAACCGAAACCACTGATCGAGGTAAAACTTAGCAAAAAAATATAAAATACAACAAATATGCGAGTTAAATCTTACTTAAAGAACAAATACAAAGTCAAGTTTTACAAAAGGAAACAAAATTGTGAGATAAGTTTTACTTAAAAAATAAACTAATCTGCCCTCTCTGCCGAATCTGTAAATTAAGCAGCTCTGCACCTGTAGATTAATTCCTTTTTAGTCACAAAAATATTAAGAATAAGAGAATATTTTTGTGTGTATTGATGCAGAAAGAAATTCTTTATTTTTAATTATCCGCTATTAAATTTAAGCCTCTTCTCCTTTGCTCATAAAAATTAAATTTACATACATGATTATTATTAGTCATTATTAAGATCAAGCCACCCTTTCTTTCGTCATAAAAATCAACTTATAACTGTGATTATTGAAGCGAGTCGTACACACATACGTTCACTTTTATTAGATAGATGGAAAAGTGTGTACTTAGAAAAAAAATGTGTGTGCAGAAGAGGATGAAAAACACAAAGGGGAACTTTTATTCTCATACTTCTCCCAATCGATTCATAAAACATTCAGAAATTATTTTATTAAGATTATTAATATATATAAACTAGGTTTCAATATTATAGCATATAAAAATGATGTCTGTGGGTGGGGGAGGGGGCTGTATTGACATACAGAAGACCAGATGTTCACTTTGCATCGTCCAAATAAAAAGTGTGTAAAATAGTTTTTGCACATATGGATCAAACCAGAACATATAGTAAATGTAATAAATACAAGATGGTTGTATTTCCGACCAATCAAAAGCGTCCCTACTACAATATGAAATTGTATTTTCCGGAACTGATTTGAAATCTACAGAACTGTAAATCAGTGTGTAGGAATTTGGCAGTTATAACACCCGGATCTTAATTTTTCTCAGTGTTCTCCATTGTACCTACTTAACCCTGTTGTGACCTGTTAAAGAAACCTCGTCATCACTACTTCTTAATTCACTAACTCGGACCAACATTAAGTATCAATTTCTGTATTTTCATTCCATTAATCATTCGCTAAAATGAACTCTTTTACTTTCGCTCACATAGACTCGGACATCCGAACTGAAAAGTTGTTGTTCGAATTTTTCCACCTTTCATAAGTTGCTAAAACCCACTAAGATGTGAAAATACACTCATTTAAGGGAGATGTATATTTAACTGTCTATTCGACACTGCCCCTTCTGAAAATACTCAAAGGCAACTCTTAGCTAAGGAAATAAAAGCAAATAAAATATAATTTAAGTTAAAGTTGCGGCCATCTTATTTGTTATGAGTGTACCAGCTCACCCGAGAGAAAAGTATCCAGGACTATGCATGGACCACAGTCCATGAGAAAGAGAGGTGGACAAGGTGTATAGCCCTTATCGAGGGCTATAAAAGCAATATATTGACTAATATCTCGAAGTGTAATCTCTTTTCTCTTCTCTGCCACCAAAGCTTGTTGACTATTGTGGACCTCAGCAGACAAGTTGAAATTGGCTGAAAGTCGGCATGGATCCTAAGCACTAGTAATGCCTTGGGTGACAAAAGAGATTGCAGAGAGACATCTGTACATCATTGAATTTTAGTGATAAAGGCGTGTACAACACGATTACCACACTCTTAACTTCCATGATTATAACCCGATGACATACCAAGACAAGATGACCAGTAAGCACTTCAGTTGAAGTTTTACATTAATTTCCTTCTCCTAGGTGTATTGCAATAAATCTGGCTGAGGTTCACCCAACTACCTCTGTTTTGAAACCAAAGTGATCCTTCTTGTAAACAGTCATCCAAGACTAATAAGTTCTGTCAGTCTGAAGCAAACAGGTTTCTGGTGTCATGAACCCGTCTTTCACCCACCCTTTCTCCTGTCTGTTCCAAGCAGTTCTGCCACTTGAGAAAGCCAGGAGATGGATTTAGTGTCAAAGGTTCTTTGATACACTTATTGCTTGGAATACTTAAACAGTTGACGAGAGTTTATCCTCAACAGCCATCTAAAGTCCGTTTTCTTTGATTGTCAGGAACTAAAAGGCAGAAAAAGCCTTCCACCAACGTGACGTCACTTCCGAGAAGGACTAGAGAAAGATATCGTCAGGCCATTTGGAGCTACTGCTCCGCCTTCTCCCTCCCCTCCGCCTACTGACAATGAACTGGGCGACTTTTCACGTCTGTCTTCTTTGGTCATCAGGAACAAAGACAAAAAAATCTCCCACTGACGTGATGTCCCTTCCGACTTCTGCTGCTACTCCTACCCCTTTTCAGGGAGTCCTCCTACTCTCTGCACCCTCCACTATCTAACACTTCAACCCCATTTTTATCCCCTTTGTAGCAGTCATAAGCACTGACATTTCTTTACTCTTACAGAGAGCAGCCCTAGTGAGGTTGTTTGGTCACACAATGACCAATCAGATTCCTGGGCATATTAATTTCGACCGAACCGTTTAAAGACTTCCTGGAGACCTTTACGTTTTTAAATAGCAGACAGAGAGTTTCCAGGCAGACATGAAGAAAGATATTGACCCTCTTTCTTGCCCCTGTCGGCTAGGCAGTGAACAAGGCTAACTTCACTTGAACATATACTGCTCCAAGAAAACACTTTCGGCAGCCGATATTTATTATTATTATTATTATTATTATTATTATTATTATTATTATTATTATTATTATTATCTATATATTAATACGATAGTGTGTGTGTTCGTGTGTCATGCTTACATCAAAAGCTCTGCACATGCGTGCCGCACCTAGATTTGGAAAAGCATTCAAGTCACCTAATTTTCATAATATTTCAAGTATTTCCCTTTGCCGCAACAGTTAGCGACGTAGGATTTTGACGTCGGTTTTTAACGTCGGCCCGACTGGTTCATAGTTCGATCCCAAGCAACCTCTAAGATTTTTTTTTCTACATCGAAGGGGGAGAGGGAAGAGGGACGACCGGGAAGACACATATTAATACGATAGCGTGTGTGTTATTTTGTGTGCCATGCTTACATCAAAAGCAACGACCTTATGAATCTTTGTATGCTACTCATGAATTGGAGCCAAATTTAATTTAATCTAAAGCATTTACAAAGTAATGTATAGGTTAGGAACAAGATATTTAGTATGGAAAACATCATTTCGTGTAATTTACACGGGTCCCGCTAGTTATTATTATTATTATTTCATTCCTTTCTTCAGTGTCTAAACTTCTGGTACCCTACACCCAATGGTGTAGATCATTTAAATAAATATATAATTTGTTGTTTATAGAAGGGCCTTGTTTTTCTTTCTTCGGCTATCCTGTCTAGGAGATAGTCTTACATTTTATGTTAAGATTAACTCTTATAAATTGATATAGCTCAAATGCCTAGCAGCTGTCATTCATCATCATCATCACCATCATATTCGGTTTAACGTCCGTTTTACGTGCTGGCATGCGTTGGACGGCTTTAAGAAATTGACTTCCAAAGTAACCTATCTCTGGCCAGGTCTTTATTTGTCCCTCTTTCCCTCTGGTCCATTTTTATCACTTCCTCCCAGGTTTTCCTTGGACTTTACCTGTGAACTGAACCTGCTACCTCAACTGTTCTACATCTAATAACCCAAGAAATCTCATCCATTCTTTTAACGAAGTCTACTCTTCTGCACACATATCCCTATACTGTCCAGATTTAATCTCTGAGGTCATCTGAACTAAGCCTGTCTTTAAGACAGTGTTCCAAAATACATAATGATCGGTTAATTAGTTTAGGAGTGAATCCTGTACATACAAATATATCAACATACAGACATACCCATAGATAGAGATAATAGATTATAAATATATGACCTTATAATACTGTTGTTTACTTTATAGAGCTTAACTAAAAAAAAAGATCAGACACAAAAGAGAGTGACTGACGGACAGACAGACGGAGAGAAATCTCTCATATATTATTGAATAGATTATAAGTATCTGAGTTTATTATTCTGCCATTTACAAACAATACTAGAATGACAAATATAGCCTGCAATTGATTATCATAATCTGTCTCATGCCTCTTGACAAGCTGTCGCCTCAAGCATTGCACACAAAGAAGCTCCAATTATGAAAACATTGAACCAAGCGGATATGAGTGTAACAGTTTGGCGGAAGGGGAAGGATTCCAATTTCTGCTATTATTAATCGAAACTCTTATCTCCAAATTATCAGCGAACAATTCTGAGACTCAGGGGGGGGGGGGATAAAACTTTGATTATAAAGTAGTTTGCTTTTTTATGACCTGATTTACCAGTTATAGTTTCTACTTGCCGATGCGTGTTTTGATCGTCGTCATCGTCAAACCGAGTTTCTTGCTTGTCTGTGGATACAAAACCACTCGGACGCCGATGTTGATTTATAAAACGGTTCATTTAAGCACGAGAAGAACGGTCACATAAAACATCAGAGACAGGTTACTTTGTTCGTACGTGTGGGATAGAAAGAAAGACAGATAGAGAGCTCCCATTGGAGACAGAGCTTTAGATACGTCTTTCTAACTTGAATTATCGCCAAAGGGATACAAAAAATCTTTGCCTGGAAATTGGTTTCGCAACTGTAATTTAAATTTTAACGTCTGGGGGTCACCTCTGACCCTTAAAAATGTCACTCAAACTTTTCTATTCAAACACAGCCCTGGTTACGTAACATACCTGCCCGGGGGTCTTTTTACTTTTACTTTTGTTTTAATTTTTTTAGAAACTATGCCGTTTTTTTTGTTTTTGATTTTTTTACTAAATTATTATCAACGTTTTCATTTGAAAGTTAAATTTAATTATTATGGTATCTTTTAGTCATTCAATTATTAATTGGACTAAATAGCTATCAAACTATAACTAAGTTTGTTATGGTAATAATGTTGTTTTTATTTCTATTTATAAAATTATTGGATGTAAATAGCTTCCAAAATGTTCAATTATGTAATACATGCTATACATACATAATACACACATGATACTATACATACATAATACATATATAATGCATTTGCTAAGAATCTTAAACCCAGAAATGTCTTTCTATTCGATAGTTTAAATGCTTCAAAATGTCTTTCAAACTTCGAAGGGTCAAGAAGTAATTTCTTTTTTGTCAGCTATTAACAAAAGATTAAAATGGCTGACTTATTTGCGAAGAAATCGAAATGCGTTCTGGCGGATTTAATTTCGTAATTAAATTATTTTTTTAAATAGACTGTTTTTAAATTCCGTACGCTATTGCATTTTTATTTCAATAAATAATCAATTAATAGTAAATAAAAAAAAAATAATGTGTAAGTCACGTAGAGGTGGTAAAAACACACACACAAAATTGTATTAATGTAGAGATTTTCTAACTTTGAAATGGTATTGATGAAGGACACCATTTGTATGACTACTCAACAAGAGAAGATAACTCGATACTCGACTGTTCATGAACAAGATACGAATACAGTATATGACTCAAGAGTTGTGTGTTTAGGCTTAGGATTATGTCTATTTGCTTAGGATTAAGCTATGATTATTGTTGATAACTACCTGAAATACTTTTTCTAACAATTTTGGAAAACATCAACCACTGTATATGCAACGTTATTCTTGTGTATACAGTGATTGTATACATAGTGGTGGTCAAAATATAAACATTTAGCGATGAAATTGCGATTTTAGCCATACAAGTGACAGACCAATGAAAATGCTATTTCAAACTTAAGCGTGACAAACTGATGGACCAAGCTTCTTATAGACATGCATGGATGCGTCTAAAAACTATTCAGGAACTGGTTCTTTGAACTTTTATCATTTCAGTAAACAATTCTGAAAACCTCTACAAACGACTTGAATCTTATGACAGTTCATAAACACTGATATTCAAAAATCGAGTTGTAGGTGTGTACTTGAGCTAATTCATTATTGCATTATGATAGACACCCAACTTCTTTACTTATAAGTTACATGACACGGTAGATGAAATAAATCATTAAAACTCACGTAGCACCAAGACGGAAGATTTATGATTCAAGATGGTTACTTTAACTAATTTATTATATGTAACCCATTACGTAACATCATTTCTTCTGCAGTTATCCCACACACCGCGGTCCGTGCTGTATCTCACCTTTCACCATAAACTACATGTATCTATTTATAAAAATCAGACTTTTATAGTTACGGATGGCCCAAATATCTAAGTGACAAGAGGGGTACATATATTTTAAACTAGTTGTAGGTGTGTACTTCAGCTAGTTTACTTAGTCATGAAAGATGACCTAGTTCATCATTGCGTTTTGATAGGCACCCAACGTCTTTATTTATGAATTGCATTACCAAGTAGATGAAATAAGTCATTAAAAACCCATGAGCACCTAGACGTAAGAATTATAATTTTAGATGGGTACTTTAACTTGTTTGTTATATATAATCCATTTCACTACAAATATCTTATCATTCTCTTCTGCATATACTCCGCACATCAGGATTCCGTGCCGGATCTCTCTCTCTCTCTCTCTCTCTCTCTCTCTCTCTCTCTCTCTCTCTCTCTCCACCATCAACTTCTTCTTCTGCTTCTTCTTCTATTCATTTAATGTCACATTTCTCTTATCCAGGGGTCAGACATTTTCTGATAGTATGCAAGCTCACTCTCCAGTTCTCATGGTTCAGCGAGTCAACTGTCTCCAAATTCCACTCTGTGCTGTCTTGTCTAATCATTTGCTTCCAATTTTCCTTCGCCAGTCAACTTCCTGCAATTTAAGATATCCATGAATGTGTATATACATATATTGTTGAATAAAATAACATTTTTTCAATATTTTCAAAATAAAGAGTAAATCTTGTATTGCAAGCTAGAAAGCTAGGAGTAAGAGAGACAAATAAAATGGACACAGAATGACTAACAACCCTCATCCCCACACTTTTGATGGCCTTGTGCCTAATTTGTTCAAAATTTAAACTGTAATTTTTATATTTTTCGCAAATATAAAATGCAAAGTGTAGTATATGTTCTGATATGACAATTTATCTGTTCTGTCCTCGGTCAGTGAAGGAGAAATCCTTCTAGACAAGCAATTTTTATTTTGTCCCAATCCAGAGTGCCCTTTTTGGGCAGCTGGATTTTCCCCACATTTAAAACAGACCTTGTGTCTAACTCTGCTCTCGTGGAGAGGTAAGTAAAGAGGGACAAAGTAGATGTAAGAAATTCTTAATAACCCATGAAAGCCGGGATATTAGACTTATATTTTTAGTTGTTTACTTCAGCTAGTTGGGTTATACATAGCCGATAATCTGGTTGGCAGTCAAGAACTCTACATGAAAATTCATTTTAGATCTAAGAAATCCTTTTAAGAAACCCTAGAGTCCCTTTCTAAGATGACAAATGATATATTTTTGTTTATCTATGTTCAAAGGTTCTTAATGAGGTCCTCTTGCATTTATAACAAAATTGGTTTTATCTCTAAGGGGAATAACTAGAAAGGTGTACATAGTGCATAGGATAGCATCAAATACCTACTTTTTTTCTCTGCTTCTAATTACAAAAACTAGAATATAAACTTGTGAGAAATACAAAAAAAGGGAACTAGTGTTGAACCTGAACAAATAGTACTCATCATCATCATCATCATCATCACCACCACCACCACCACCACCACCACCTTTGATTTAACGTCTGTTTTACATGCTGGAATGTGTTGGACGGCTTTAAACAATTGACTTTCAAACTAACCTATCTCTGACCAGGTCTTTATTTATCCCCCTTTCTCTTGTCCATGCTTATCACTTTCTCCCATGTTTTCTTTAGCTTTCCCCTGCTAACTGACTCTGCTACCTCAACTGTTCTACATCTTTCATCGATTCTTTGAAGTTTCCTGTTTTGCACACATCTCCCTATACTGTCCAGATTTTATCTTCCTCTGATGTCATCAGCCTGTCTTTAATACTTACATTACACATCTATTGCATCATTCTCATATCATTTCTATCCATGCAACGCATGTCCCCAACTGGCCAGGTTTCACCTCCATACATCATCATATAATACTTAAATGAGATTTCGATAGTAGGGTCATGTTTAAATAGTGGATGAGAGTGCTTGGGTTAGTAGATGTAGAACAGTTATGGTAGCATGTCTAGTTCACAGGGGAAGGTCAAGGAAAACATGGGAGAAAGTGATGGACTTGAGAGAAGAGGGATAAATAAATACCTGGCAAGAGCTAGGTTAGTTTAGAAGTGAATTTATTAAAGCTGCCCAATGCATGTCAGCATCTAAAACGGACGTGATGATGATGATGATGGTGATGATGTTGATGATGATGACGATAACGATAATGATGACGATGACGATGACGATGACGATCACGATGATACAATCAAATACCAATGCGTCATATAGGATGCTATATAGATCTAAATTCTCAAATCCGACAAGATAACTTCATATGTAAAATTAAAACTGGTTTATATTAGAAAGCCCTCTTTCTTGTACTTTTCTGCATTTTTCAGATGTCTTCTGTTATAGTCTGTAATCTTTTGAGAATATTGGACAGTGGATTAAATAAAGTGTTTTATGCCTGGGCAAAGTATCACTCCTGAGACAAATGCAAGAGAAATACTTTGATAAAAAGAACCTGTATTTTGATTTTGTGGATCTGGAGAACGCTTTTGACAGTGCACCATCAAGGTTGTCTGGTTGGCTTTGCATAAACAAGGAGCAAACGAGTGGTTGGTGAATGTTTTTCAAGCAATTTTCAGAAATGCTCAAAGTCGTGTTAGAATTAACAGCACATTTAGTGACAACTTTAATGTTAACGTAGGTGTACATCAGGGTCTGTATTGAGTCCGTTGCTTGTAAGCATTTGGTACACAAGAACTGCAGTGGAATTACTAGTAGGTTGAGAGAGAATAACCAGTTTATATGCAAGAGATGTAAGACAATGGAGACGGATGAGATCTCAGATGTGAACAAAGTAGATCTCAATGGCTAGGCTATTCAGGTTGTCAAGAAGTTTTGTTAGCTTGATGATACCATTGGAGCTCAGGATGGAGCAGATACTAGTGTGATTGCAAGGGTTAAGAGTGGATGGAGTAATTTCAGTGTACTTTTGCCATTACAAACTAGCAGAGTGTGACTGTCGACTAGGGGAAGAGTTTATCAGGCATGTGTATGTAGTGTAATGATGTATGGAAGTGAAACCTGGCCAGTGAGGGTTAAGGACATGCATTGCATGGAACGAAATGATATGAGAATGATACGATGGGTGTGTAATGTGAGGCTTCGATCTAATAACCTCAGAGAAAGATTAAATCTGGATAGTATAGGGAGAAGTGTACAGAATACGAGACTTTGTTGGTTTGGTCACATTAAAATAATGGATGAGAGTGTTTGGGTTAGTAGATGTAGATCAGTTAAGATAGCAGGACCATTTGGCAAAGGAAGACGAAGGGAAATATGGAAGAAAGTGATAAGGATGGATTTGAAAGAAAGAGAAATAAATAAAGACCTGTCGAGAGATGAATTAGTTAGGAAGTCAATTTCTAAAAGCCGTTTAATAAATTCCAGCATGTAAAACAGATGCGTTAAACCGAATATGATGATAAATCACTATACGCTTTAAAATATTCAGTAATTCTTGGTCAACTTTTTGTTTAAAAGTTTTAGAAGTGATTTACATTTCTTGTTTCCAAATTGTTTAGATAACGATTGATAAGTTCTGTTATTTGGATTATTCGGACTATTATTCTCATCTTGGTTGTTAGTTTTACAACATTTCGATCGGTGTAACCCCTGAACTTTTTCAAGTGATTTATTTTAACTTGGGAGCCCTTATATAGAACCCCGGCACTGAAATCTTTATTTAATCAATGGGGGTAAATTATTCTCATTCCATTAGTACTTATCGGGTAGAAGTTTTAATTATTATGTTATTCTTAGTTATTATCTCCTGTTAGTAAGGATTGAATCTTTACCTGTTAAAAGTATCATTTAGAACTGATTGCTAATCAACACCTTTAACCATTGTGCCACGATCTATGTGAATAATTCTAGTTTGAATTTTGGGAGTTTTAAACCTAAACCTTGTTTAGTAGATTCATCAGACTTGCTCCACCAGCAACCCAAGCATTTCTCAAAACAAAAATACCTTTCCTCAGAATTTATTGGATGCATAATTTTACTAACATTTTCAAATTGCATTCAAATACTAACGATACTCCTATTAAGATTGTCAGGTGAAAGAAAATCTAGGATAGTGGTTGCTACCATTTTTTCGCACCACGGTTTTGTTAATTCACAATAATTTTTCTACCGTTCAGGTGAAGGGGTGGGGGGAACAACGGCTATCTGGCAGATGATGAAATGAAAGTAATTTAGTGCAGCAAAATTGAAATAATGAAAAAGAGAATTTGTTTTAAATGTAACTTAGTTTGTCTAGATATCACAAACAAATGAATTATGAAACTTACTTTTAATTATGATGCGAATACGGTTCAAATAGGGTATTACTACTACAACTACTACTACTACTACTACTACTACTACAACTGTCACTTATTTGACTGCTCTGTTAGCCGCTAATGAAGCCATGTTAACTAAAACAGAAGATCGCCTGGAAATGGTCATTTTTTTTCGAATAAGACATCCGTAGGCTGAGATAGTCAATAAAATTAAAATAAAATTCAAGCGATTTTATTCTTTCTGTGTGGCCTAGTACCAAATGATCCCCTGCTCAGTAATAGGGAACCCTGTTCTAGTACACAAATTTACTAAAATTAACTTACCCAGAGAAAAGTCATTTTAGTTTTTAATTTTTATTTATTTGCACATTTTTAAACTTATACAAAAAAAGAAATATTATTTAGTTGTAGGGTAGACAAGTCCTATTATATTCTACAATTTAAAATATGGGTTATTCTCCTATACTTATGTTTTTAGGTGATTATGTAAAAATGTTTCATATTACCAGTCGTCCGGGCTAGATAGAAGTAATGTTTAAAACTAAATTGTAGGGAAGTACATTATTATATTGCCAATAACATGGTGCAACAATAACAAATGAAAATTGGATAATCAGAAGCAAAGTTTGATTTGTCAGCTTAAATGCTATTTAGGTCCAACTTTTAAAATCCAAAAAGATAACTTTAGACTTTCGATTCTTGAAAATATATTTCAGAGTAAAAATTACCACATTTTTATATTGAGGTAAATACGTGATATCTTTTCTTTCCCTGTATTTTTGATTTTCGTTGCTACTATTCTTATCATCTGCTACTATATATAACACAGTAAAATATTATCAACCTAATATCCACGTCTCTGCTACACTTCTGTTTTCACTGCTGTCATCTTCATTAGAATGTTTGGCATGCCAATCTTCGACATCTCCCACTTGGTGACACACAACCATATCTTTCATCTGGAGGGAGGAGGTGCATCATTTTCTAGATATTTTTAGTAAATATAGACAAGTCGTTTGTTCTTTATCAAACTTATCATTTTCGAGTTAAAATGTACATTCTTTTCCATTTCAAGAAAATCGAGAGATTTTCAAAAATGTTCTCAGTTTTTTTTTTCTATTACCTTGTCAGACAGATAATCAAATCACGTAAAATCAAATCTAATTTATTGGAAAAAATAAGCAAAGTGAAACAAGCCATATAAATAGACCGTTAAAAGATATTTACATCTATACATAGTCTGAATATTTGTCTGAGGTCACTTTAAACCTGGATATGATAGGCATCGTCATGACCTCTTTTGGTCTACTGTTTCACGCAGCAAAAACACGGACAGAGAACGATGCCTTTCTTCTACGGAAACGAAAGCGACAATGATCTTTTGTCGATGTCTGCAGAAAGCATAACTGACACTGGGTTGAAAAAATCCCTCGAAATTCCCCTCCGCTGTTCAAGTGAGAGCAGATTTAGTCTTTTGAGCCGCTCTTTGTCTCGTCATCATGATGGTTGCCACCTGTTAAACACACCCTAGATGTTTTTTTGAGAAACGTCTACAAAGTCTCTTGAGAAAAAATATCAGATTTGTAGAGTGTTCAATGCAATTTTTGTACAATTTATTCATGTAAACAAAATATTGTAATTCTGAGATTTCGTTTTTCACTCCGGCCCGTGGTCTCCTTCCAAAAGTCTCATCTGGCCCTCACTCTGAAAAGGTTGTCCGCCCCTGCCCTAGATGTTCTTTTGGGAAACGTCTACAAAGAGTGTGATATTATTATATTTTTTTCATTCCACACACCTTAAAAAAGACTAGCTAAGGTATCTATGATCACTATTGTATTCTTCGTAAAATTTTACTTGAGAAAAGTTGTCTTTGATCTTGGTATCAGTCTTTGTTTTCAATTGCATCCCTGCTAAGTGATAATAGGACTCAATAATTGAACACTAGTAACTCCAAATAGAATCGAAGGAAAATTTGAATGGTGTCATGAAATTCTTTGAAAAATTTCATCCTTATTAAAATTAATTTGAATTATCTAACTGTTATCATATCGATGTCTATAACAAATGAGCAAATTTACTCTTATATATATATAGGCAGCATCTTCTCTTGCAGGCATGTATTGTTGAATATAAAAGACAACTCATGTCTAGATATCCTTTGGTAGATCCTTTCAATAGTCCGAATTAGGATCTTAGTTTCGGAGGGGAATTGGCTGATGAATTTGCCATAATTTCGATTTGTCTCCCAAGTACTTTCGGACACATCCGGGAATGAGGTTAATCAGGTATAGACCATGTGTTAGTATTTATAGAAGGTTTTTGGCGAGAATTATGTACTAAGTACGAAACTATATTTGGAGCTATAAACATTTTAGAATATTATTACTGATATTAAAGTTAATTCTATTAATTAGGGTTTTTTTGGTTTTTATATATAGGGCTTCTCTAATATATGGAGTTTTTGTTTGTTAGTACTAAATTCTAAGATTTTGGTATTTTCTACTAAGAGTTTTCTAAATTCCGATTGGGGGCAGTCTGATTGAAGATAACATAATTTTCTCTTTTCGTTACTTTTTTTAATCATTGTCTCGACTCGGCGAGCAAGTTTCCAGGTCTCCAGTAGTAATTTATGGAGTATGGATCCGATGGTTATTTTTTCGGCCATACTCCATAAATTACCACTGGAGACTTGGAAATTTGCTTGCCTAGTCAAGACTGTGATTAAAAAAAATCAAATGTATATATATATATTCAGGATAGGTTAATAATACAGAGACAACCTTTGATCCTCAGACACCAAAAGATGTTAAAGCAATCAAAAATCAAAACTGTGTGATAATAGTTTAGTAATGGGGTTAAAAAATTGTTAATTTTATCAAGTTAAACACCTATGAAACTTAAAATGGTTGAAATGTGATCAAATTTTGAGAGCTTGTATAATTTGATGAGATTTGGACCAGTCCAATTGACATAATGGTTAAAGTGTTCACTAATGGGCTGTGAGACCGGGGTTCAATCCTTGGTCACGTCATACCCAAGACTACTTGATGTGCCTTTGCTAAACACTCAGCATTATAAGGTCAGAGCAAAAGATGAGTGAAGTAATCTTGGAAAAGGAGTGGTGCCCTCCTCTACAGCTAGGTATAGTAGCCAATGAAAAGGGAGCCTTCGGGTCACTCTCAGCTATGGTCGACCACTTTACTTAAAAAAAATATTTTTACTTTTGTTTGTTTTAAGGCAAATCAGCCACCACTCTCTCTATATATTTAATGTAACTTTTCCCTTGTCCAAGTGTGAGATGTTTTTTGGTGTTTTTCAAGCTCACTGTTTAGTCCTCTAGTATCATGACCATATACGGCTGAATCACGTTGATACACTGGTTCACGTTAGATCAGCAAAGTTAAGCAACGTTGAGCCTGGTCAGTACTAAATGGGTGACTATTTGAGAATACCATGTGCTGTATGTGCCCGCTACTTATCTCAGCATTGTTTCCAGTCGTCCTGGATTTCTCCTTGCCACTGGAATCAAGCAGTGCTGACTCAGGAGAGGTGTGGTTGCTTTTTGTGTAACCCTTACTTCACAATTGCATGTGCAGCTACCCTTAAAGGAGGTATCCATTGCCGCTCAAAACTGAACGTAGGCCATGAGTATTATGCCCAAGACAAATTCTCTTTAACTCATGGATGTGGCACTGTTGAATACTACCATTCCAGGTCAGAGTAGACCTATGAGGAGTGGTAACTAAGGGGTAACTCCACAATCCCCAGGGCTCCAAAATTGGGAACTCACCAGCTGTATGTGTCTGAGACATGATTCATATGTGCCTCAACACTGATGCTTCTGTAAGACAGAGCTTATTTGTAAGGGTTTCCCACCTGTAAGAACACATTACTGTGGGGCTGCTTCCCTGCTGATCACAACTTAGTCATCTTCAAATCCAATCTCAACAAATTTTTTTCTTAAAACGACGCATAATTAAGTAATCAAATGCAGTTCATACCATTGATCAATGTTAGTACTCCCATAGTGTTCCTCATCTTTCAGCTGATAATCATTCTGTCGCATTACACCTTATTGTCAAGTGGCTCTTGGCCTTGATAAGCAGTGACCCAATAGTAAAAATAAAGATAAAAACTTCAGAGTTCTAAAGCGAATGGTATTAGAAATGTTAGTTTGGAAATTAAAAAAAGAATATATTGAATCTGTACATTTAGGAATGATAATGCTATTGAAAACTTAGCTGTGATCGATTGACAGACCAACCAAGCCTATTCTAGAAATGCATGAATGTATCTAATAATGCTATTTCAAACTTAGCTGTGACAGACTGACAGACTAACCAAGACTATTCTAGAAATGCGTGAACGTATCTAATAATGCTATTGAAAACTTAATTGTAACTGACCAACTTACAAAGCCTTTTACGGAAATGCTTAGACACATATAAAAAATCTCTTGTCAAATAAAATAATGTAAGTTGTCTGCAGACACAACATTTTGTCATATGATTTGTGATTCAACTAATCTTAATTTCATGTCCTAGAATTGTTCATAGTTCAAAGAATCCGTATTCTTCAGATGTTTGTAGTTGGCTACATACCAATATGCACGACGACATGGCTTAAAATAAGCATTTCTTCTATAAAAAGATTGCATCTTTATCCTCCCTCACCCAAATTCTTCCAACATTCTCCGTACCATTTTAGCAGATGTTGATCTAAGGCAGCAAGACCCGAGAGCTGAATTCTTCATAGAGCACAACATGATATTATTGTCTTTGATCGTGTCCTACCTGTCACACCTGAGCGCCTCTGAATGTTATGGTAGTTATTAGCAGTGGCGCGATGTGTCAACAACACTCTGGGGTGCGACATTGGGGACGCATATCTAAAGCTTCTATAACCATCCTTGACACTTCTGCAAACGCCATCATCCCCAAAGGTAACACAGTCAAATATTGACATAGTCTAACAGAACCAATTAGTTTTGTTGTGTGACATAACGGATTTAAATAACTATGCTTTGTCTTTAAGTGAACAAACATTGTCATTTGAAAGACTTCCAATCAGTACTGTTAATTGAATTATCTCACCTTTGCAAATAAGCTGTTTGGAGTTTCTAAAGCTAGATGGTTCTAGCAGTCAATAATTGTTAATTGAATTGTCTCCCCTGTGCAGCTTGGCTGTTTGTCAATTTGCATAGTGTCATTATGAGCAAGAAGAGGAAAGACTGACAAGCGGGATGCAAGGGATGATGGTCGACCAATTCAAACTGTCTTCCTTTCTCGTAATATTTCTCAGTACTAGGACTTATACTTGAGTCTTTAGGATATACAACCAAGGAGTTGGCAGAGCATCACCAGACTCCTGCACACCACTGTTTCCAGTTGATCACTTATTACTCTTTCTGTGTCTCAATTATGATTCTGATTATTACATTTTTTTCTAGTAGCTTCTTTCCCAGAACCGCAGGCTTGTGGAACTCTCTTCCTGCTGTCTGTTTTCCTCCTACCTATAATCTTGGTCTTTTCAAGACTAAGGTCAATAGGCATCTCCTGTCTTTGCGATAATCATATTTGTTCTTGTTAGCTCCTTACATCAAGTGGCTTCATGCCTTGACTGGAGCGATTTCTCTTCAAAAAAATATATATACATTTTAAACATCATTATTTTTTAAATTATGTTTATATAATAATAATACATTAAGTCATTTCATATTCATACGTACGTTATCACCTTTCACCTACATTTTAAAAGAGTAGATCGTCCGATCAGCAAAAATATTGATTGGTGATTTATCTGATGTTGCCAAGGTAAAAATTCCAACTTTACCCATTTTAAAATGAATTGCTCCAAAATCAAATTATGTTGTCCCATCGACTAAAACAGTACAGTTTTAAATAAATACATTTCAAAAAGTGACATTCGTTTTATTGATTTGAAGAATATTTAGCCGACAATTATTTTTACAGTAATAAGACAGAGAATATTTATTGTTTCAAAAAGTAGTAAACTACTACAATTTTAAATAAAGAAAGAAGAGACATATTCGTTTTATTTATTCAAAGAATATTTAGCTGACAATGACAATTATTTTTACGGAAGAAGAAATAGTCATTTATTTTTCTTAATAGTATTGCACCTGACAGACATTTATTATTTCAAAAGGAATATTATTATTAAACAATAAATTGTACAGATTGATGTAGAAAACACAGGGTCATGCTAGTCAACAAATAATATACATTATATATCTGCATGGCCTGTGCAGTGTACACTATGCAGGAAAGCCCGACGAACGTGATGCCACAAATGAACTAGTTTTAGCAGCATGTTTTATCTTCATAAATCATATTGTCAATGATCAACCATAATGATCAGTAAAGCTGGTGCTTCCTATCATGAAACTCTCAACCGCGTTTTATTATTGCCATAATTTATTTGTTTGAAGAAAATTCAGTTTACCGGTGCCGTTTATTCAGGTGTTACTTTGGAATCTTTGTAAATAAAATTTTAAAATTTTATAGAGGTGGCTCCTAATGTGAAATGTAAAAATCGGTAATTTATGAAAAAAGGGTACTCTTCTCTTCAATTATCCTTTGACAGTTTGTGCCTCCTATGGGAAACTTTGAAATTGGCATGTAATAGAGGGGGTGGGAGCACATCAAATTTTCGGATGAGCACTCCTCCCCAATCCAAGATCTAGTGCCAGTCCTGAGTGCATGACTAATGTAATGGCTACAAACAATCATTATGTAATTACCTAAATAGATCCACATTCACTTACATTGTAATACCGCTGGGGAATATATGAACCCCCATTTCAAGCTATGGATAATATGGCAACTGGTCTTAATTGAATCGCTTACAATTAATCAGGATTTTGCATTTCGGAAACTACTCGGGTGTGTCATAAGGGAGTACAAATATTTATATTTTTTCATTTTTTTCACTAATGAGTCACCACTTATCAGGGCCAAAAGCCACTTGAGGATAAGGGTTAATGAGATGGATTGATTGTCAGGGTCAAAGGTTTTTTTTAGATTTTGCAATCTTGCTCTCCAGTCGTCATCGTTCAGCAGGTCAACTGTCTCCAAATTTCACTGTACAGTCTTGTCTAATCACTTGCTTTCAAGTTTTCCTTGGCCGACCAACCTTCCTGCGATTCAAGACATCCAGGGGGATGAATGCTTCACATGACAGTATTAGCGTAACCGATTCGTCCTTAGGATAATCTTTCTACTGGGTAAATGTAGTTCTTTTAGCAAATCCTTCAACCTAATGTGTTAGGTTTGGTCAGATTTCACATTGCAGCTCAATCTAACCATAGATCTGCCCTTGCTCTGAAGTTATATTATTCTCATATCATTTATCAACAAGCAACACATATCCTTAACCATCATTGGTCAGGTTTTATTTCCATACACCATCACACTGTGTATACATGCCCGATGCCTTTAAATGTCCAACCATGAGTAGGAGCCTAATAAACAGGACAGTGGATTATACTACGGTTTATCTCTTTTTTTGTTATGACCTTGTTTACAAAAACGTTAGGTTATGCTTATTCCATTTTAACATTCTGTTTTTATAAATTGAATGTTCAAATGACTGTTTTTCTCATGGGATTTTTTTTATTTTGCTTTAACAAATATTTGCTTACGAATGGGTATAGCTATTGATAACAAATTGATGATGACGACAACATTAGACCGTATGTATTCCTTTAAAACGGTTTTTAAAATTAAATATTAAAATAACTGATTTTTCTCTTGGAATGTTTACCATAATGAACTTATTAATCTCTGTGTGTTTTTGCTTCAAAACATATTTACATATGAAAGGAAATGGCTGCATCCTTTCCATTTAGATCTTTCAAAGCTTCAAAATTCTGATGAGGGGTTTATACGTTAGTTAGTCTTGTATCAACCTGAATAAAATAAATACTCCAAAACATGTGTAATAAGTCTTGTTTTTAGAGTATTTATAAATAAAAAAATTCGGAGTATTTATAAATAATTTTTTTAATACCTAATCAATAAAAATCTATATCGTCTAAGAAACGATCGTACACGAAACTGTTGTTTATGTTGAATTCTTGAAACGTATGTAAATGAATATTATGTAAATTTGTTTACGTAAGATCTATAATATAATAGCTTTGGTTGATCTAGTAGTTCTACCATTGAGCTGATTTTATATATCTGTAGTATTTCTGGACATCATATGGTCACTATATGTTTTCCCTTATGAGATAAGGGTTGGCTGGCTATTTATCGGTCCATTGTGTTCCTTTTTCTTGCTTCAGACTTCTTTAATCCTTCTAAAAGCTCCTCTCCATTGAACTTTATTAAATACTGGCAGTTATGTTCCATAAAGAATTCATTCCTCTAACAACTAAAAATATACCCATCCCTACTGAAAACATCTACAGAAGTAATTTTATTGGTAGCATCAACAATTTTGTGAGGAACATGAGGTAGAGAGCTTCTGTATAACCGAGAGTGAACTATACTCTAGTCTTGATTCTATGTTTTAACTTCGAAGTTGGTGTCTATACCCTGTACTGATCAAAAGACTTGATATCAATAACAATCCATATCGTCTCAGAAACGATCGTACACGAAACTGTTGTTTACGTTGAATTCTTGGAATGCATGTAAATGAATATGTCGTAAATCTGTTTACCTAGAATCTATAATATATATATATATATATATATATATATATATATATATATATATATATATATATATATATATATATGAGAGAGAGAGAGAAAGAAATGTGTACACAGTGTGATGATGTATGTAAGTGAAACCTGGTCAGTGAAGGTTGAGGACATGTGTTGCATGGAGAGAAATGATATGAGAATGATATGATGGATATGTAATGTGAGTCTTAAAGCCAGGCTTAGTTCTGATGACCTCAGAGGAAGATTATATCTGGACAGTATAGAGAGATATATGCAGAACAGAAAACTTTGATGGTATGTCAACGTTGAAAGAATGGATGCGAGTTCTTGGGTTAGTAAATGTAGAACAGTTAAGGTAGCAGATCCAGTTCACAGAGAAAGGCCAAGGAAAACATGGGAGGAAGTGATAAAAATGGACTTGACAGAGAGAGGGATAAATAAAGACCTGTTCAGAGATAGGTTAGTTTGGAAGTCATTTTCTTAAAGCTGTTAAACACATGACAGCATGTAAAACGGATGAGAAACTGATGATGATGATGATGATGATGATGATGATGATGATGATGAGGAGGAGGAGGAGGAGGAGGAGGAGGAGTTGTATAAAAGCGTTGTCTGTTGATTTATAGAATAACTGATTGAACGCATGCCTTTCTTTCATACCCAATATAATATCAATCGAACAAACAAAGAGATAAAGTTACTAAATTTTCTATTAATAAATGATGGGGTTTTCCAGCTTTTGGCAAAGCCCTTTTCTCAAGAATAGTCTATATATAGATCTTTGTGTTCTGTTTGAATTATTAACGAAATGTGAACATTTTCCAATTTTACTTTTGGTTTGTCTTTTGTCTATTTTATGGTAAATCAACACATTTGTGGGTCATTTAACGTCAAATACTTGAACGTTCGGAATCATCTATTGAGAGTTCATTAGAGATCAGTAGATTAGAATAAATTGATGATCTGTAAGTCTAAATGACTAATGAAAAATGCTAGGATTCATGATTTTTTAAAGTTTTTTTTACTAACAAGTCACCACATATCGAGGCCAAAGGCCACTCCAGGATAATGGTTAATGAGATGTATGGATTGTCAGTTAAATAGTGAAGAATATTATGAGAAGACCAAACACAACAAATGGAATCAAAAAATTTTGACTAAGCTTAAGCCTTAGAATTTTAGACATTTTCTAGAATCTAAATCATGTAATAGATTTTGATCAAAATTGAAATAAGAATTCTAGATATAAGGTTTAGTATCATTATATCTTAATTTTAATCTATATAAGGGGATATAAAGTGGCACATAACTGTTCTGTTTCTGGTATAGATTTTACCCATCCTGAGACGAGTAATATTCTATTATATATATATATATATATATATATATATATATATATATATATAAATATATATATATATATACTAGCAGAGCTACCCGGTGTTGCCCAGGTTAGAGTGTGGGATAGCATCATATGCAACATCATGGTAGGGAAAGTTTACTTTAACTTGATGCTGTCAGCTAGATATCTTACTCACCGAGCTATTCAGATATATGTTAATACTCTTAAACTAACGCTAATAAATAGATTAATTTCATTGTGTACCATGTTTGAAAATTGTCATTAGCTTCTTTAAGGGGCAGCCAGAGACGAAAAAATACTTTCATTATGTTCACATGCAAATTGTGCATGTGAATACAATTATATTGAAAGTACACTTCCTAGTATGTCTTCGTTTTTAGGGACAGACATGCACAGACAGAGAAGTGTTCTTCTTGATTATATATATATATATATATATATATATATATATATATATATATATATATATATTTCATTTGAATCAAAGGGAAAACGGTTTTCAGTGGAGGGGTTGTTCTCCTGGGGACCATCTTAATATCAAAATTTGCTGAAATTTTGTGAATAGACATCATTTTTGATCATTTACCTATGGTTTAAATTTCATTCGAATCTAAGGGAAAACAGTTTTCAGTGGGGTGAGGGGTTGTGTGCCCCCGGGAACCCCCAGCGTTGAAGTGATATATTTCTTATATAACCTATGATCTTCACTGAGAGGTCAGTTGTCCACATGCCAATTTTCAAGCAATTCTATCCAGCGGTTTGGGTGAACATAAGACACAAAGATGAGGTGGGGACACACACACACAGAGTTACTATTTTATATATGTAGAAGATATATATATATATATATATATATATATATATATATATATATATATATATATATATATATATATATATATATTAGTGTATTTAAGCAGCATTATTTCATTTGAGCAAATGTTGTCCAGCATAACAGAATTCCTCTGCTTGATATACCTTACTTTTTTCAATTTTTCTAATGATCTTTTTGTGTCAAAATCAAACAAGTTAATGTATGTTCCGTATGTATCACTAACGTTTTTGATTCTTCATCGAATCATCTTCAGGTGACAAAATCAAATGCACAAAAAAACTGGAAAAAAGAAGAGAAGTGCAAAAAGCAGCTGAGAACATGCATGTTAAGTCAGTTAGACGTCAAAAGAACAAATCAGTGCAGTTTCAGGAGAAACGTTAACAATTTAAAATCCAGGACGCCATAATTAGTGTCACAGGAGTAATTATATTATATTAAGCATTTTAAAATGAAACCAGTAAAAACATTTGCTTTTATCACCTGAAGATGATTCGACAGAGAATCGAAAACGTTAGTGATTTTGACACCAAAAAGATCATTAGAAACTTTTAAAAAATAAAAAAGGTATAATCAAGTTGAAGAATTATTTTATGTCTAACAATGTTTGCTTAAATTAATATATATATATATATATATATATATATATATATATATATATATATATATATATATATATATATATATATATATGTAAGAGTAATGATGTCAATAGCTTTTATGTTTTGTTTATTTTATGCTACTATGACATAGTTAAACTGGAACCTCTGATTTTACTGTGATTCAAACCATAGTTACATGATGCAAAATCATGCCGATTCACAAAATCGGAGCAAAATTTGACCATTTAACACTTTTTAATGCTTTTAAATATCTGAGTAGGCGAATTAGCTAGTAGATATACTAGCGATAAGGATGGGGCAGAAAATGTTCTAGATAAGTGTCAAAAGGGTCAGTAAGAATTGGAATACAGTATATTGATAACAGTAATCTATAATACAGACAGGTGGAAATGACATCAGATATAAGGGATTGAGCATTTAGGACAAGAATCTTTCTTAGTCTTGGAAAGAAAGTGATCAAAAGTAGATGTGTTAATACGAGTTAACAAACATGTAATCAAAAAACTTTATAGTTAATAGTTTCTCTCTCTCTTCTCCTTCTAAGATACAATCACCACGATAAAACGATCACAGTTTGACGTAATTAACCAACTACGGTGTAATTAATTAGCAGCATGCAACTCAGTAAACCTATCGTGTTCTCAAAGTGATGTTTTTCGAATTATTAAGTGTCAATTATTAAGAGAAAAGAATGTCTGATGACCTTTGATTTTTAGTGTGTCGTTTCTACACCAAATAGACAGAAGTACGCAGTTAAAGAGGATAAATGTGAAACAAGATATGGTGTTAAATAATCGTTCAGAGTCGACCACTTGATTGGTATGAAATAATTACAAACAAAATGATTTTGTCACAATTGGAGCTAAACTCCACAAAACTAAACATTTTCTAAGCTTCTCAATCATGTAAGCTCTATTTTTACATAGTTTTCACCATAGCAACACACTTTTGATTGATTTAAACTATTTAAGGGTCCAACTTTTTGAAATTTTTAAAGGGGTCCCTGAAAGAGCATGATTCCCCCACCCTCACGATAAGGTTTAACTTCTGATTTTTATGAGATTTTAACCCTTGTAAAAAGACACAAAATTGTGCTGATTCCCAAAATTTTACTTAATTTGTATCACTTTAATAACTCCTAAATTGGAGTTTTTTATGCATCTTTTTCTAAGCCCATCACTTCAGATATTTTTCGCACAGATTTCACCATTATTGTATTTTCTTGATTGTTTTCAAGTTTTTTTGATCAGACTTCTTTCAGGTATTAAAGATCCCCAAAGATGTGTCAATATTATATACGGCTATCCTAGCTAATATATTGGGTTGGTGCAAAAATAATGGCGTTTTTTGACGTTCAATTTCAAAAGACCATAACTTCTTTCATACCAAACTTTATTAATCAAAATAAGAACCATTAGAATCAACACATGTTTGCCAATGGGAAACAAGTTTACTTATTCTATTATCATAAAAATCCGGAGTTCTGGAAGCAATGAAGTCATTGAAGGCCGATTCGGCATCATCTCGGCTTTTGAAGCATTTCTCGCGCAGGAAGTTGTCGAGATGCTTGAAAAAGTGATAATTGGTGGGCGAGAGGTCCGGTAAATATGGCGGATGAGGCAGAGTCTCATAGCCCAATTCGTTCAGCTTCTGCAAGGTCAGTTATGCAACATGCGGGCGAGCGTTGTCATGGAGGAGAATTGGTCCCTGCATCGGGCGCATACGTTGGAGCTTCTGGTGAATTTCGTCAATTTGTTGGCAGCACTTCTCCGGTGTAATCGTTTCGCCCAGATTCAAGAAGCCGTGATGGATGAGACCTGTCGCAGACCACTAAACAGTCACCATAATCTTTTTTTGGTGCAATTTCGGCTTTAGGAAGTGTTTTGGAGCTTCGCCGGCATCCAACCACTGTGCCGAACGTCGCCGATTGTCATAGAGGATCCACTTCTCATCACACGTCACAACTTGCTTGAGAAATGGCCAGTTTCTGTTGCGCAGTAAGAGCGATGAAGACACCTCAAAACGACGATTTTTTGATTATTGTTGAATTTATCCAGCTTTTTTGACTTCCCTATTTGCTTCAAATGGCGAACGACTGTTGAGTGGTCGACCTTGAGTTCATCAGCAACTTCTCGTGTGGTTTTGCGAGGATCGGCTTCAATTAAGGCTTTCAGATCTTCGTTATCAACCGCAGTCGGCCGGCCTTGACCGTCTTCATCTTCAAGGCTCTCGTCATCACTGCATTGCAAAATTTCTTGACCCACCTTTGTGCCGTACGTTCGTTAGTGGTTCCTGGGCCAAACGCATCATTGATGTCACGAGCTGTCTCGGCAGCTTTCCGACGTAGTTTGAACTGGAACAGGAATATCATGCGGATTTCAATTTTGGCCATGCTGTTGAAAAGCCTGCGAAAACAATAAATGAAGAGATTAAAAATGGAAACGAATAACATGATTTGATAGAGTGAAAAACGCGCTTTAAAATGACCTATAACAACGCTATATTTATCAATAAATTAATTCAGAAAACATATATAAATATAACATATGTGAGAAAACGCCATTGTTTTTGTACCAACCTAATATAAATATATGTAATATAACCACAAGTTAAAGTTTTTCAGTGGATTTTGGTGAGTGCTGGCATCATTTTGAATGAACTAGCCAAAACTCCAATAACACCTACAGTCTGTTCATTTAGACAATCCATTATTTCAAGGAATACAGATTCTAAACAATAAATTTTCTCATCAGTTTATAATAAACTTATTAAATTTAGTGGCCTGTGCTGAGCTGCCTCACCAGTTGAGTTAGATTGAAATAGATAGAGATCAGAAGGTAGAGAGTTGGTATATAAGCAGGCTGGGATGTTCTACTGTGTTTGGATGGGCAGGTCTTTCTCTACTCTATCGTTATTTTCATGGCAGGTGCTCGATTGAGCTTAAATCTATTGCCCCCCCCCCTTCTGTAAAATATTCACAATAAACACTTGTCTAACTACAACCACTATTAATAATTTCACCTTCTCCCTGAGTGCTTAAAACTAAACGAAACTTCCATGAGCAAAGTACCTGTCTGTGGAACACAATACCAATGGGCTGCTTCCAAGCTGACTACAGCATGGTCGTTTTCAAGTCCAATGTAAACAAATTCTTGTTGAACCGTACTCTTAAGTAATCAAATTCTGCCCAATTTCCACCACCATTACCAATTATCACGGTGCTGTCTCACCATCCACCTGACACCCATTAACCCTTATCCTCGAGTGGGCTTCGGACCTTGATAAAAAAAAGTCCATTCTTTGGATTCAAATTCGTTGCTAGTTTATGCTAGACATTCTAGTGTATGAATATTGGACATTCAAGTAAGAGTTTTTCTGTCCACTGGACACCAGTTGGAATCCTTATGCTGGTAACCATCATTATGATTATACCAAACATGAAAGGCATTAATCTGCACACACCCTCCAGTTATAGGTAACATAGTTGCAAAAATATGTCTACTATTAACATTGCACTAAGAAACTACGTTGGCTGATAAATGAAATATGTGTAGCTTTCTATATCTCAAGACAATGGCCAACCCCTGAAAAGTGTGCCAGGGTGATGAGGAGTTTGTAGTGAAACAGGGGTTGTACTATTTCTAACTACACTTCTCTTCGGTGATTACACTAGAAATTCATGGAAACACTGCGCATCACCAGACCCCTGCACACAACTGCTTCCAGTTAATCATATATTACTCTTTCTGTGTCTCAATTATAATTTTGATTATTACATTTTTTACATACATTTCAAACATCAAGGGGTGCATGCAAAGTGGCGAATTTTACCTCCAACACTCCTGACTGGGGAGAGAGTCTTGCGATTTTGGGGTTCTCCGTTATGGCCTCTGCTATTTTTTAAGCACTATTTCATGGCTATAAATTATTATTTTTATTAATTATGTTTATATAACATAAAAATAAGGCATTTCATGTTCGTACGTACGTTATCACCTTCACTCACATTTTTAAAAATTAGATCGTCCAATCAGCAAAGATGTTGATTGGTGATTAATTGCCATGGTTTATTGGTGATTGTTGCCAAGGTAAAAATTCCGTTTTTACCTATTTTACAAACAATTGTTCAAAAATCAAATTATGTCATCCCATGGACTAAACGAGCACAGTTTTAAATAAATACATTACAAAAAGGGACATTCGTTTTATTGATTTGAAGAATATTTAACCGACAATTATTTTTATGAATCTATGGTATGTAAGTATTTGAAAATAAACGAACTCGTTAATTACTTTAATCAGTAAAATTCAGAAAATTACCAAATTGTAATTAAATTCTAAATAAATTCTATATTTTAAAAGGAATACAAGTTTTTAAGCAAGTGGCAGTTTCATAGAATTTAAGTTTGAGCCAGATTAAAACAAATACGTAATAACATTTATTAAAATGTTTCTTCTTTGTTAAAATATGTTGTTACTATTAAAAACGACTGTATATCATTTTCGACAACATTTTAAAGTAAGAGACAAGCTTTAAAATGAAAGACCTCGAGAGCGCCGTTGAAAGCGTCCCTTCCAGCCCTCTTGTTTTATTTGGTGTAACCGGTCAAAATATAGTCATCTCCGCCCGATGAAACGGGTAAATGCTTCCGTAATATAGTTACATTAATCATTGAATAAGTACTTTACTGTATTGCGTTACTCAGCTAAAATGTTATTTGCTGAGGAAAATGTGTTTGTTTAAGTGCACAATTATGTAAGTATTTGTTTCCACACGTTTAAGCTACATTTAGTTTTTATTCTGAAGTAATAAATAACGAAATGTTAATTTTTAATTGTCGAAACTATCTAATATCGAAGATCCAACCGACTTGATTTTATATATTAAATAACCAAAACTTAAAAGTTTTTAACTGGGTCTTGGTGAGTACTGGCATCATTTTGTATGACTAACCAACACTTTAATAACCATTAAGTACGTTAATTTAGACATTCCATTATTTCAAAGACTCTGGACTCTAATCAATAAATGTTCTCATCAGTTTATATTGCAGTATTTCTGCTGTGATTAAAAAAGTGATAACACACTGATATACGAAAATATAATTATATATTTTTATTGTCGGTGGCGGTGAAAGAGTGTGGGTAAGCGAGGAAGGAAGACGTATGCACAGGAATTCGACGGGTGTTTATATCTCGGATCTCAAATCACTAATCAACTGACGATATCAATTTAGGGTTGTTATTATTATATATCAATTTGTTAACCCCTGCAAACGTCAAGTTGTGGGACTTAACTGTCAATGTAGGCACATCCCAGGACATTTTTATGATGACGGGGTGTTTCCTAACTTTTTTCAGATGGTTCCAATCAACAATTATTTTATTTTTGACAATCCAACATATTTATTTTTCCGGCCGGGTGGCTCAACTTCAACCAAAGATTATTTTATTTTTGATAATCAATCATGTTATGTTGTTTTCTTCCGGCAATGTGCGTGTCCATACGAGTACACCTACTCCCATCAATTGACATTTTCAGTACACCCAGCCTGGATATTTAACAATATTATACACTTCTCTGGCTTCTTTTGCTCCTGGCCAGGCATAGCTTAAGTTCATTAGAAAGGAGAAATCTAAGATGATAAGAAGACAATACTGTAGTAGGCAGAGATAATGCAATCCAAACGCATGTGGTCTACCACTTCTCATCCTATAAATGAAGAATACCTTTGGCAATAACTGTCATTGCACTGATTAAATCTTTGCATGATAATATTCTCAAGTTTTATTATTTTTACTTTATTTCTTTAGTCTTAGATTCTTTTAACTAAAGCAGTTGGCAGAATTTTTATTTCATCATTGCAGATGGAAGATTAGAAAAATCCTCTCAGAAAATTCCTTTGAAGAAACTCTATGTACCGAAATTTACTCATTTGAAAACTTACTTATATATTCTTTTAGTTATGAAAAAAAAACGCAAAAAAAAAATTTATGCATCAAAACAACTGAAAAGTTTTTATTCCTTAATTTTTAAAGTCAAACACATTTACTTGAAAAAATTACTAAATTTCAATGAATTCTATTTAAAAGATATGCGTTAAAAATAAATTAATCAATATTTCTAAAAAAAATTCCCGTATATTTTATTTTAAAATCGTTTTTGACTTTGAATATGGAACCTGTTAGTTTTTAAGTTTTTAATGATCATTTTTATATTATTTTATTTACTGCTTTTTTTGTTGAATAAACATTTTGAACTTAATCGATTGAGATAAATTAGAATAAAAATAGATTAGATAGTAAAAAGGGAACAGTAATATGTACATTAAAAGTCTAGCATTCATCATCAATCAGCTGCAAATCTGTCCATCTCATTAATGCTTATCCTCGAGTGTTTTTAGCCTCGATAAGTAGTGACTCGTTAGTAAAACAAAAATAACTGAAAATAGCTAAAAAAAATTTTTAAATGTTTATATGCCGCAAAAATCAGACAAATCAAACCAATGCAAAGAGTGTCTGCAATTTAAGTTCCCCTCTGCTACGAACTCATGCTGGAGACTAAGACAGCCAAATACGATTATAATTGTAACATAGTAACTAATATAGAATTACATTAGAAAGTCTGCAACTCATACAAGTCGTTTAGAAAAACCTGAGAGTGAAAGAAATTCTGATTTGACTGTTCAATTAAGGAGAAATGCTTTTCAAGAATAATCAATGGCTATTCAACTCGTTAATATCCAAAGAAAAGGAAAAGAAATTGGTTTGGGGAAGAGCTTTCAGACAGCCCAGACAAATAATTTTACTGAACTCTTTTCCTTGCCGTCCGTTTCATAGAACTTATAAGCCAATTAAAGCCAAGAGGATTCTGCACTGAACACACCTGCCCGGGAGTCTAAATAGCAGATAAAATAAACGCTGCCACCAAACCTAACAAAATTATAATTTACATCTGAAAATCTCAGTAACTTTCACTTATTCGCTTCCCTTCGTCTTGAGAAACAATAGATACCTTCTGAAGGAGTGTCTGCATGATAAGGAGATTATAGTAAAACAATGGTTACATAATCCTGAAAAACACTTCTCTTATATCCATTAGCGAGTAGAAATCTAGTCGATTTTGCAGTATAGTTAACAATAAAAAAGTGGTGAAAAAAAAGACATCAAATAACTGTTACTAAACGCAAAAAAATTTACTTTTCTATTTATCTGTATAATTTTTACGTGTGTTTACTGATTATAAGATTCATTATCTATGCATTTGTTATCGTCACTTTTACTTAGCCAAGCTCGCGTAGTATCCAACATGGCTGCTAATCGCCTGTAAATATTATTACATTCGTAGCCATGTTGGAAACTACGTGATCTTGGCTAAATAAAAGTGACGATAACAAATGCATAGATAATAAATCTTACCATCAGTAAACACACGTGAAAATTATCAATCCTCTCATAATGTTCCTCTCATAATACATACATCTCGTTAACCTTTATCCTCAAGTGGCTTTTAACCTTGATAAGTGGTGACTCATTAGTAAACAAAAAAAAAGAAAAGAACTTGCATTGTTTGGATTAATCGGCCTACTATCCTCACATTTAACCTCCAACCTTCTTCAGGTGCATCTTTTAGAATTCGCGAATATTTATGTCGAACTGGAAAGTCTATACAGAATTTCGAGCGGAACCCTTTATCCACGGGAATAAAAGTGTCAAGTAATTTTTTAAAATGTTATTCTTAGTATCGCCTGTACCTTCAAACTTCAGAAGACTGTCACTTAGAACTGAGTGTGACTCAACACCTTTATCCGTTGCACCACGTGTCAGTCGAAATATTGTGGGAATGACATCTAAGATGAGAATAGTAGTCTAAACAATCCAAATTATCAATCCTCATCTCAAAATTTCTGAAACATAGAAAAGAACTGTTGACATTTCAATGTTTTCATTCTCCAAAACCATTTGCCCTACCGAGGCTTGAGGGTCTAGTCTACCCTACCATTTCACCCATATCTGGTGGGAGGAAACATCGATTCAAATCTTTCTCAAGGTCTTAGAGAAAGTGGCTTTGCAGTCACTTTTATTTCTTAACTTACACTATCTGATATTCTCAAATAGTTTGTGCGGCTCAATTTTGTTTACACCGGTTCTTAGCCCTTTAGGTAATTTTTAAGATATCTCTAATGTATCTCATGATGAATAGCCAATAATTGCATCAAGTTGTTGATGATCATTTGATTTATAAACCTATTAGGAGGGATAATGAGTGTTTGTCAGGAGAAAAGGAATTCCAAATATGGAAGTAGAGTATGAAATCTTCTTGAATATATTTCTTAAATATGAAAAATAATTACCGCTGACAAGGAAAGGGTTATATTTTTGGTCAAGTTTGTTTGCCACTGTTTGAGTACAGCCTAGCGTCTACGTCGCTTGACTAATCGTCACTAAACTTGGTCAAAATATCAGTCATGGTCTAACTTATAACTGATTTAATTTTAAAATATTTAGATCAAAAGTCACAGTCACAAAAAAAGTTAATAAAAGTCAGACTTTTGACCATAACTTCGGTTCTGTTCATCATAGAGACTCGATATTTCGTGCGAAAATGTAATTGGTGACCCCTATAACCAGATATATTCTGAAACTACATTAACCAGAGTACTTAGATAAGCTTGTTTTAGTTTAAACAAATCTAGTACAATAATATCGTGGGGTTTCCATATGCGCTGGACGTCCATAGAATGGAAATATTTTTAAGCACATCCACAATACGCAACAGATGAAGGATACAACTGTGGAATTTCCACGGGTCCCACTAGTTTATTTAAAATGTTTTAAACCTCTCTACAAGTGTGTGGATTTATCTAAAAAGAAAGTGATGAAAATTAAGTTAGCTTGAGCAGCGAGGATGCAAAGGGACGTCACTCTGGTGTAAAACATCATTCAACCGGAATTTAAATATAACTTTTGGAGAAGTTTTTCACCCCAGAACCAAGTCGTGGTCTTCATGGAACCCAACAAAAGATGTACAATAGTCGCTATTATCTCATGAAAAGAAAGGCAGCATTCTATGTCCATGTTTCTGCTCCATAGAACAGCCTACCAGAGAAGATTGTGACGATGTCTACCATATCCATATTTAAAGTCGCCTTAGACAAACATTCAGACAGTACATAGACAGACATATCTTCTAACTGTCAGTTTACATGGCTTGTTTCACTTTGCTAATTTTTGATAAAAAATTTGAATTTCAGTTGAATTTGAATCTCATCTTTCAAGTAACTGAATTAAATATCATGTCACCATTTAATCATGTTCTGTACTCATTAACGTGTGTATTGTAAATAAGGTGATTCTGGATGCTTGTCTGGTTAGGCAACCTAATAATTTTCAGTTTTATTTTGTTCTGTTTATGCTTATATACCATCTGGTTATCCACCTGCTTTTCCCAGATGGCCAATAATGCTTCAGGTGTTGCAACCTTTTCAGAAAAATATCACACAATTGTTTTTAGTCACATTAAAGAACTGATATCTTTTTATGAATGGGTTCACCGAGAGATAAGTTACGAGGGGCGTTCAATAAGTAATGCCCCTGACCTACTTCCAGTTGTCTGATCTAGATACAATTTTGCTGGTATAATGATTTATATCTGTATGGGTTATGTTGCAAAAAACAGCTCTGAACTAATTGTGGTTTCTGATTTACAGCTGTTTGAACTGAGTCAGGTATGAAATGGAGCCAGTTAAGTGTCACACAGTGATCCGGTTTTTGTATTTGAAAGGACACACACGAAAGGAGACTTTTGATGAAATGAAAGAAACTTGTAAAACGTTGGCATCGTGAATTCAAACATGGCCGGAAGTGTGTGGAAACAGCTCCTAGACCTGATCGTCCCTCTTCTGCCATTGATGAGACCAAAGCCCAGTCAATGCAGTAGAATCACTTGGACTCACCATCTCCAAAGAATGCAAGCGTGCAGCGCTCTGCTAGCAAGGTCATGCTCACAGTCTTCTGGGACCAGGACAGAGTAGTGATGACAGATTTCCTGGCAAAGGGTACCACAATTACAGCAGCCTATTACGCTTCACTTTTGATGAAATTAAGAGAAGCTATCAAAATCAAGAGGTGGGGCAAGATCAGCAAAGGTATCCTCCTCCTGCAGGACAACTCGCATGTCGCCAGATTAGAAGCATGGGCGTGTGAAATCCTCCTTTATCCCCCTTACTCTCATGACCTTGCAACCTCTGACTTTCATCTCTTCCCAACCATGAAGTTGTTTTTGAAAGAAAAGCGTTTCCCAGATGATGCAGCCTTGATTTCTGAAGTTACGACATGATTGAAGGACCAACGGTATCCAGAGCTGCATCAAACGATGGGAGAAATGCATAACTCTGAGTGGTTCCTATGTAGAGAAAGACTAATAACTGTGCCAAGTTTCATTAATTAACTGCTATGGGAAATGGGTCAGGGGCATTACTTATTGAACACCCCTCGTATATCAATAAATTTATAGAAATAAGCCGACTTTAATAGTGATTCAATAGTAAACTAAATTTAGAAAAGTAAATTTTAACCCCAAAGAAAAGATTATAAAATTTACATATATATATATATATATATATATATATATATATATATATATATATAAAAATAATTGAATCAGGTAACTAGATTTGAAAAATCTGTCCCATATTGGTGGTGTCTCCGTTTTTCTGTTTGGGGATGTAATTGAAAACAAAGCCCAATACCAAGATAAAACACGACTTTTCATGAATAAAATTTTATGACGAATCCAATGCTAGTATCGATTTTGTATTAAGGGTTTTTACAATAATTATGTGGGGGTCTAGGTTTGTGGGACACATCCATAAACAGGGACATTTTTTTGTCCTTTTCCTATTTTAGTCACGTAAATTGAACGAAAATATGAGAAGAAAGACCAGCATGGCTGTTTTTAAAAATTATTTATTTATTGAGGGGGGAGGGAAATGTTGATAACAGGAATTATTAAGAAGTGAAAGAAAACTTTAAATAAAAAAACTTACAATTTAAACAGAAAATTCAATTTTATTGGTTTGCATTTTAAGTGAAAAACGTTTTTATTTTAGACTATGTATATTTATAATTTTTTCGGAAAAAATGTTGAGCTCTTACGGAGGAAGTAATTCCTGGCAGCCAGGTCTCATGACAACAGAACCGATGCACTACTCACTCCCATTAAAAGATATTTCGATTGAATCGATTTATTTTATTTATTTAAAAATTGCTAGTCACAAAAAACATTACTTTTTTATGGTTCCTTGGCCTTTTGGCTAAGATGTTGGGAGGGTCTTACTAACCGAATCCCCCCCCCCTCCACTCCCCGTGTTATTCCAATGAATTTTTGTACATAAATATAATTTTGAAAAATAAAATTTCCAACAAATTTTGGGGATATCTTAAGTAAGACAACCCCTAGAGCAAATGTGGTATTGTAGTGACTGAGATGATTCTAGTTAAGAGTAAATAGGATAGACATTTTATCACTTTAAACCAAGGATGACCAACGACCCCTCTTTTTCCCCACACTTTTGATCGCCTTATGTCTAATTTGTTTAAAATGTAAATTTTTAAATATTTTCTGCAAATAAATATTTTAAAGTGTAGTATCTGTTCTCTACTTCCCAGCGACATTTGCCGTTTTACTAATGCCGGAAGTAAATCCTCTCCCTTGGAAATGAAATACCCCAAAAAGTTTTTAAACGCTATCTTTTTTTACATCAAATCTCTTTATATAATGTTATTAATAATTATAACAATAGTACTATCGATAACACGATTGCGTATATAGAAGAGAATTTGGCAATACAAATTAGAAATGTATATTACAGAATATTAATTTATTAGAACCTTAAAAAGAAATACATATGCAAATGAAAAATGAACAATATCTAGATTTGTTTGAGGGAGTTTAAAGATGACTATATATACGGTATTTCAAAATATTATTGTATCTTTAGAATTAAATAATCCTAATCTCTTTTGATGTTAATGTAGTTAGGATAGATGGAAACAAATTTCGCATTTATTCATTTAGGTAGTGTTAGAAGTATTATATTAATTATCAACTTCCTATGACACTCGGAACCCTAAGGGTTCTTCATGATACATTTTATGCAATTGTGCCCAATACTTTCTGAGCCTATGTCTTTGTTTTTTGTAGTAGTAGTAGTAGTAGTAGTAGTAGTAGTAGTAACATGGTAGTCGCCTCTGACCCTCCCCCCCCCACATCTCAAGGATGCTTCGTGCCAATTTGTTGCAAAGCAAGAACTTGTCTTCCTACCACAACGGAAAATGACTTTCCTTTCTCCATTCAAGTGCCGAGCGTCAGGAAAAATTTCAATGGACGAAACTTTTTTGTAAGGTCTCCCCCGCCTGTGGAACACATTACTGCGGGACTGCTCCTTTTTGATTACAGCTTAGTCATCTTCAAATCAAATGTCAATAGTTTTTTGTCATAAGTAATCAAATGCAGTTCATACCATTGATCAATGTTAGTACTTCCATAGTGTTCCTCATTTCTCTACTGACAATCATTCCGTCTCAACCATTATCCTTAAGTGGCTCTTGACCTTGATAAGTCGTGACCCAATAGTTAAAAAAGTACTTTTGTATTGACTAACAAATAGCCATAATAAGTGTCAAATAACAGGTGGACACAAAAGATGATCACTTATGATTGATATATGTATATATATATATATATATATATATATATATATGTGTGTGTGTGTGTGTGTGTGTGTGTGTATATATATATATATATATAAATATATATATATATGAGAGAGAGAGAGATACTATAAGTGAGCATCTTCTGTGTCCACCTGTCATTCGACACTTACTATGGCTATCTGTTGGTCAATACAAAAGTACTTTTTTTAACTATATGTATGTATGTATGTATGTATATATAAATATATATATATATATATATATATATATATATATATATATATATATAAAGAAAATGTTTATTCTTTTGTTATATCTTCAATGTTATATATATATATATATATATATATATATATATTCAATGTTATATATGTATATTTAATGTTTATTCAGTGTTATATATATATATATATATATATATATATATATATATATATATATATATATATATATATATATATGTGTGTGTGTGTGTATTGTGTGACAAAGATAAGGACATCTGAAACTAAACTATGTATACAATGGCTGAAAGATCGATTGATAGACATATATAGGTAAACATATAGACATGTAGTCATTAATATTATCATTGGCTGTAAATATTTGAAAACTGATCAAGTTAACAATGTAAGCATGCCAGCTTGAACAAAACTAATATTGAAACGAAATCAATACACTCACACGCCTGCATATATATATATATATATATATATATATATATATATATATATATTCACAAACACGTGTTTCATCATCTTTATGACTCATCAGTATGGCTAGAGGTAGCAGAATCCAAATGGTTGGTGTCTGGTGCTCTATTGACTCAGCAAATGAGACTACTACTGGAAGTAGGTGAAATTATATCATATTTAAGTAAAGCTATTAGTTCATTTACATTTTTTCATGATATTGATAACTAAAAATATTCCAATTCCTTTAATGGAAGAGTATTGCTTATACGCTAAGTTGAAACCATCATTTTCTCCACTAGAGTGCTCTACTGATACAGCTGTGTATAAAACATAGTTATCCATAATATATTATATTATGTTATCTATCTATCTATCTATCTATCTATCTATCTATCTATCTATCTATCTATCTATCTATCTATCTATTTCAATTACTCTCTCTCTCTCATATATATATGTATATATATATATGTAAGAAGAATATTTTGAAAAACCTGAACAACGCAATTTTTTTAAAAATAAATTATTTATTCTAAAAACTTGAGCATTTTCGGTGATATACCCCATTTTTCAAAAGTATAGGCATTTTATATATATATATATATATATATATATATAGATATATAAAATGTGGAAAAAAGCGAGACAATATCTGAGAGTATGTTATAAATAATAACTGGAAAATCTTTTTATGTAAAGAAAAACTTTATTTAATTTATCTTATGTTTTTGTATAATGCATTGCTTCTTCAGATACGCAAAAAAGCGAAAATACATGTTCTTACATTGGATTTAGCATTGAAATGAATAAGAAAGATTATTGAGAACTGAAAAGAAGGCAGAAAAAAAGAAAAATAAGAAAAGAAAGGAAAACAAAGTTACAGGGATAAATTGATTTTGGTGACCATTCAGTAGATATGGTTCAAAAGGAATCTTGAATACTTAATTTTTCAATGGAAACAGTAATATATACATATATGTAATAAAGTAAAGTCGATTTTCCACTATTTCATCAGACATTATAGCTTTGTAAACACAAGCGATATATAGAATTCTGCTATGGTCACACTTTATGCAAAGTATCAGTGCGTGTTTTTTTGAAAATATGGTTCTGTTTCCTTTGCTTTTAGTAATTTCTACATTTTCTCCAGCTTGCCTACCGCTTCTAAAATAATCATACATAGAGAGAGTCGGAGTAATTTTCACTCACATGCTTAGATCTACTTCCACTTCCACCACCTCACGCCAGGATGTATTCTTCATAGAATATTTTTCGCCGTCATTATTTCGTTTTTCCAGTTCATGCTATTGTTTTTTGTTTTGTTTTTTATCTATTATACTTTTAGTAACTAAATACGAGACGTTCCCTTCAACCTACACTTTTTGCTTTTGGGGCGCTTTGATTGTCTTATTCCAGAGACTTTCTTTTACATTCTAGATTAATCGAATAGCCGATTACAAGAATAATCTTGTCATTCATCACAGGTTACTTTCATTATTCTCACTTTTTACTGTTTTTTTTTAACTTCTGATACATTTTTGTTACTGCATTTCACATTTTATTTCTCATATGCTTTGTTTGACAACAATACCTTTCTTCTCTGGGTTCCGCCGGGTGCATTCACCTACTTATTTACGGGTTTTTACCAGTCGTCAATCACCCGTTAGAGATTTTTACGGTCATACATCGATTCTTATTCTCGAATAACGAAGTGCGAATTTTCGAACAGTTGACAAACAAACATTACAATTCAAACATGGCTGCTCATACTGATATAGCGTTCGCCCAACACTCACTCCCATTTTCTTTCTTTATACTTTATTAAGTAAACATTGTTTGTTTTTTCTTTTGGTACAAACTACAAAACAGCTAATTACACGTTTCCTTTCTTTCTCTCCTTCTTTTTTTACTTTACTACATTGACACGTTTTCTTTTGTTTTTCGTCTTTCTTATGCTTCCGTCATTTTGTCCCCCAGTGCCACTTCTTCCTTTTTTTCTTTTGAGAAGAGGGGGGGGGGTAAAAAGAATACCACAGGGAGCCACCATTTAAAAATATTTAAGAAAAGAGTGTGATAATTCTGGAATTTTCGATACGACATCATTATGATATTTACTTTTTAGTATATTTATTTACCTCCTCTGTAGGAGGTTAGCCACAGGGTCAAGTTGGTATTTCTCGGTAGGGGTGCATCGGACGATTGGCTATAAACTAACTCAAAGAAACCTGTGAGAGTTGACTTCCTACGACTGAACAGAACCATACCTCAGGCCGACTGGTACAGACACCATTTTTAATAAACAGTTTGAGTTTATTATGTATTTCTTACAAACAATACTCTCCCTTAAACCTATCGCTAATCCTATGTCCATGTGGCAAAAATACCTCTGAAATAACCGAGAAAGGACAGCTATTTTTTACTATCAATTTCGGATATGTGCACAATAAAATTAATAAAAAGAATGCGCAAAAATGAAAAAGAAAACAAACATTTTTGTTTACCTATCCATTTGTGACCTATTTGCGTTAAAACAATTAATGTTTGATAGTACAGTACTCACTCCAAACGGAGAAGATAATCATGGAATGATGGTATTATGAGGAACGAACATATACTATAATGCACCCCTTCCCCCCCCCCAAAAAGGTAATACCTGGAAGGATCCCCCCATAAAAGGAGATAGTAATGCCTGTGAGTATGGTATCATGACAACAGAACAGATACTGCACTACCCCCCACAAAAAGGAGAAGGTATTCCTTGTGAAGATGGCCTTATGACAACAGAACCTATACTACACTACCCACCCCTATTAAATAGATTAAACAGTTTTTATTATTCATTTAAAAATGGCTAGACATAAAAACATTATTTTTATGCTTCCTTAGCTAGATCAAAGTCTAGTATCTGTTCTCAGCATCCCAGTGACATCAGACGTTTTACTCTCAACACAAATATTGTGTATATATAAGAAAATAGGACAATGCAAAATTACAACTGTATACTACAGAATATTAATTTATTAGAATCTGTTTATAAAATAAATATGCAAATTAAGAAGACCTAAAAGTGTTTGTGGGTATTTGCAGTCTACTATATATACAGTATTTCCAAATCTGATGTTATTTTAAATAAGCGCAACCTGTTTAGATATTAATATAGTTAGGATAGATGGAAAACACTTTCTCATTTAGATATATTGTAATTATTTTTACAAACAACAAAGGTTCACGTTAAAGCATAATGGTGCAATACTAGAGCTCTTAATTAATTTTAATGTTATGGAAAGCTTAGTTAATGAGGAGAGCAATTTTTAATGAATTTATGGAACTTTGTTCTCTTCATTAACTAAGATTTACATAACATTAAAATTATATATTTGTTTGTCTGTTTTCAAATTTTATTATCACATAAGCGACCATGCGCTCCAAAATTTTCACAAAAAAAGAACGTTTCTCATTTTCATCACATTGCAACAACTTGAACAACATCGAAGTGAAAACTATCATCACGGAAAAATAAAGAGATTACCTTTAAATTGATTCAGACTGATTTATCAGATAAGGGTGTTTTATCATCCGAAATTAATAAGAAAAAAGTAAATAAAAAATTAAATGATTTTTAATAAAAATATTGCATCTTAAAACGTGG
>OY744518.1:153499486-153504486 GCA_963556195.1 Sepiola atlantica | reverse complement strand
TTTATTCTTATTTTTAAATCGCGGTCGACTTTTTACTTTGACGAAGTAAAATGAAACAAATAAATAGTCGACTTTTTACGCAAAATCTTTTTTACATTTATTTATAACCCAAATAACGTTTTTTTGCAAACGAAGGAATCCTATTTCAGTCACGTAAATTATTAATGAAACTAAAAAGACTCCTATGGAACGCCGCGTAAGGACAGTTAGTTATTTATATGTTTTGGTCAGTTCATGGATAAACATTAGGTGAATAGTGAGGCTTGTGACAGTGTCGGGCAGCGCCAGTATGAGTTGACCGTGAGCCTACGAAGGTCGATAGTGCAATTATTGCGCTAGTATCAATAGACAGAAAACAAAACGGATCGCACAGTTGGTAATGAGAGAAAGAAACCAAATTATTATTTTATAAGCGTATCAAAAGATAAAGAAAGAAAAAAAATTAACTTCTCAAAGTCGATATGAGAGTGACAGCTGAACTCAGCGACAGTTAGAATTACGGTCGATTGTTAAATCTCGAATCGGGTCAATTGGTTTTAAATGGTTGTACGAGAAAGATGACCGATGGTTAATTACCCTGCGGAACAGTCCTGATATCTTTCGAAATCAGACTCCCTACGATAAAGTTGTTTGCCAAAGATAGGAGTGGTTGAGTGAAACGGTCATAAACGAATTTGGCAGCTGTGTCGAAATTACTTTTAGAAGCTCTGGATAAACGCAATAAAATTTATTTCTCAGGATAAATCGGAGACCACCGGGTAGAGGCGAAGTATGTCTCGATAAAAGGCAAGCGAGAACAGTTTACAATGACAGTTTCATCCCAGTCGGAGAGAGAGAGAGTGTGAGAGACGGAGAGTTAGTTAGAGGCCGTCGACCGCTGAGGCCGTCAGTTATGAGAGAATCGAACGAAAGAACTTGCCTCTGTACTTTCCCCGCGAACCCGACATATCAGTTTGTGCATGTTCTTTTCTCACTCCGAACTTAGAACAGATTTTCGCTAACAACGATCAAGACGCCCAGAATTATTAGCGCCCGCCGATCCAACTAACACACGCAGTTAAACTTTGATAGTATTGATAGGTCTGGCTTTGTAAACAAACCAGTGTACATTATTTTTAATTATTTTTTAAATAATTATTCTTCTAAGAAAACCGAACAAAGTCGTTACAGACTTAATTCTTTCCATTCAACTGTTCTGCATGAAATTACCCTTTTCTTCACAGCGAGACAAGGTTGTTGACCCAACCCGGTTGATAGATCACTGATTTAAACAAACACAACGCAGGAGTGAGTAGTCGCTGGACCAGGCGTTTCAACATCGGCAGCCTTCATCAGAACGGCAACTTCTCCCGAGCAGTACCGGGTGACCAACCGAACCCGGAACGGCCAAACTGGTGACGTCGCGAGGTGGGGAGTGGGGTACAGGTGGTTCCAGTCTGCTTATCTCTCTTTCGTCCATAGGTCACACAACATGCCCATTTATGCCACAGTGGGAAACATGTAAATACAGGTTCCCGCGTTCGACATATAGATTTCCAATTTGGATTATTTGGATTATTCGGACGCCTGTTCTCATCTTGGCTGTTAGTCTCACAAACGTTTCAGCTGATGTAACCCTAACCTTCAAACTTCTTCAGGTGCGTCTTGTCAAACTCGGGGAATCTGTACGGAATTTCGAACGTAACCCTTTATTTCATCAACCGGAAGAGCTTTCTCTCATTCTGTAAGCCATAACCTAGTAGAAGTAATTCGTAACTGTATTCCTTATATCGCCTGTACTGAGGATTGGACCTTCAACCTCCAGAAGACTATCACTTAGAACTGATTATACTTAACACTTTTATCCGTTGTGCTACGGGTCCTAATTAATAATCAGTTCTCAGCGACAGCCTTCTGCAGATAAAAGCTTCAATTCTTCAGTACGAGCGATATACTAAGAATACAATTACAAATTACTTAAGATTTCTACCCAGTCATGGCTGATGGAACGAGAGTAAGTTACCCCTATGGATTAAATAAAGGGCCCCGTTCAAAATTCCGTACAGATTCACAAGTTTGACAAGAGACAACTGAAGAAGGTTACATCGGCTGGAACGTTGTGTGGATAACATCCAAGATAAGAACAGTATTCTGAATAATCTAAATAATACAAATTATCAATAATACAAATTATCAATAATACAAATTATCAATAATACAAATTATCAATAATACAAATTATCAATAATACAAATTATCAATCCTCATCTAAAACAAAACGAAACATAAGGATTCAACAAGAAAACTTACACCTGAAGGTCGAAAGTTGTGAACATAACAACATGGCAAGAAGAAAGTGGACTTTGGGTTTACTTTCGACCGCTTCCTTACTCTCGTTTCATCCCTCCTTTAGTCCTTATATTCCACAATTGATGTTTCTGACAAAAAGGAAAGAAATGTTTTTTGGCTGGTATGGGGAGATTTTTAATCCTCTCATAGTATTCATGACCATTCAACTGTCAATGCATCCATCCCGTTAATCCTTATCCTCGAGTGACTTTTTGTCTTGATAAGTAGTGACTCATTAGTAAAAAAAAAATTTAATCATGTTACGTTCAGACTAACCTATTTACAGTGGAAAATATACATTGCTAAAAAGTAAAAAAAAAGAAGAAGAAATGTAATCCACTCATAATATAAAGGGCATTTTCTGTGTGTGTGTGGGTATGTCCGTCAGTCAAATTTTTTTAAACGAATATCTTAACTTCTTTTAGAAATGGAAAATGTTGCATTAATACTAAATAATAAATTCCCAACAAACGAAGCGAATGCAATGACCGGAAATCGAAACCGAAACCTTGAAATCTTCAGTCTGATGTTCTGCAAACTGAGCTATTTAGATTTTCTTATGAATGGATCTTAAAACACTAACTTAACAAAATAGCTTTGACGTGATGTCATAGATTTATGATTTACGCCACATTTCAAAACATTAATTCAAACATAAGAGATCATAAAATAAATAAATAAATGAATGGTTAAACATCATCAATGGCATTGGAAATTCTTTTAATATTCAAAAACAATTCATTTTGTGCTAACTACGTATTGGCGTTAAAAACTATTTAATATATAATATATACTAGAATTTGAGCCAGTATATATATATATATATATATATATATATATATATATATATATATATAATACTATTTTCTGTATCCACATAAAATATTTTAACAAGAGTATAACAAACTACTCACAGAAAACATTACGAAAAACTACAAAATATTAGATACAAGCGAACGTAACTACATAGATATAATAAATGCTGAAAGTAAACAAATCACTGACAAAGTTAGTAAATTAAAACCTAAGAAAGCCTATATCTTATTTAAAGACCACGAAAGTAATTTCAACAATAATCCTAGCACTCGCTTAATTAATCCGACCAAACCAGAAATAGGAAGAATTAGTAAAACAATTCTATCTAGAATTAACAAACAAATAAAAACAGACCTAGAATTAAACCAATGGGTGAATACTGCCGACGCAATCACTTGATTTGATAATATCGAAAATAAGAACAAATGTACCTTCCTGCAATTTGACATAGTGGATTTCTATCCGTCTATATCAGAAGAACTCTTCAACATCGCCCTAGAATTTGCCGAGATGTATACTGATATATCCAAGGATGAAATTCACATCATTAAAAAATGTAGCAGATCAGTGTTAATCAATAATGATTACCAATGGATTAAAACAAATATGACAAACTCCTTTGATTTGGCTATGGGTGCTCTTGACTCTGCGGAGGCATCAGATCCTGTGGGGTTATTTATTTTATATACACTTACAAATATATTTGATAATACAGATATCGGCTTATATAGAGATGATGGATTAGCGATAATAAGAGATTCTAACAAAGTCAAGGGAGAAGACTTCAAGAAAATTATGCATATGGAAATGAAAAACTAGGCCTAAAAGTAGAAGTACTGGCTAACATAAAAATAACTGACTTTCTAGATGTCACGTTAAACTTAAATAAAAAATACTTACGAACCATATTTAAAAGATAACGCCAATCCATTATACGTAAACCCAAAGTCCAATCACCCTCCATCAATCACAAAACAGATTTCAAATTCTATCGAACGTAGGCGTATCAATAATTCTAGCAACGAAAATGTATTTAAAAAATCAAGCAACATCTACAATACAGCTCTAAAAAAATAGTGGTTACCATAATATCGAAATTAAATATAAGAAACAGGACACCAATAATTATAATAAAATTAAAAAGAAATGAAAATGAAATATAATCCGGTATACACCGTCCTATAATCAGATGCTAAAAACTAAACTGGGCAAGAAATTCCTAAATTCGTGATTGAAAAACACTTCCCCGTAACCAATCTCCTGCATAAAATATTCAATAAAAATAACCTAAAACTGTCCTAAAGCTGCCGCGAAAACCTAGAAAGGATAATTAAGGCACACAATAACAAAATACTAAAATATAACAGTAGAGAGGAAGAAGAAAATAACAAATTGCATAAAAAGTGACCAACATAGCAAAAATAACACTAAGAAAAACAAAAATATAAGCACTACAAATGACAATAACCAAAACCCTAATAGTAATCACCCGAATAGAAATGAAAAAGTTAGCAATGAAGAGAAAAGATGTAACTGCATAAATCATACACTTTGTCCCCTGCAAAATAAATGCCTAACCAAAAGTATTGTTCACCAAGCCACAATATTTGCCAAAGAAAGACCAAATAACAAGAAGTACTACGTGGGTATGACCTCCTTAGATTTTGAAATCAGCTATTACGCCCAAAAAATCATATTTAAAAACAAAGAACGTCGAATTAAAACAGCACTAGCAAACCATTATTGGGAGCTCAAAGAAAATGGAAGCTCATCAATAATTGAATAGAAAATAATACGATAGGCCAGTACATGTAGAAATTTAGACGACCCGTGTAGATTATGTCTGAATGAGAAAT
>OY744518.1:153466986-153494486 GCA_963556195.1 Sepiola atlantica | reverse complement strand
GGCTTGACATAATAAGAGCGTTCAACTTAATGAAACGAACGATGCATTTATAGCTAGCGACGTCATGCTGTGTTAATACTATACTTACAGTGCCCATCTAGAGAGTTTTCCAGGGGTTACCAATAATATTTTTTTTTTTTGTTTATTATCTATGTACGTATACGTTTCGTCCTTTTTAATCGGGACTCATCAGCATAGTAATATAATAATTCACTACATATTATTTATATCAGTTCCATGAATTCAACATCAACAAAATCTTCTGGTGTACGATCGTTTCTAAGACGACATAACTGTTATTGATTTCAGTAAGTCTCTTCCTCAGCACCGATTTCGTAACAAAAATCACATAATAGAATAATAATTATAAAAAAATAAAAAATATATAACTATATAATATAGGTAGTAAATAAATCTAGAAGAACATGCAGTGGTCACAGGAAAAACACACATATTAATAAGAAGAAAATTAATAATAAAAAACAATAAAATATAAAATTTAGGAATTAAATAAATAAAAAGTAAACATAATCATAAAAAAGTGGAAAAGCACCGATTCCACATTTTTATGATATTTACCTTTTGATTTATTTAATTCTTAAGTTCTATATTTTATATATATATATATATATATATATATATATATATGTGTGTGTGTGTGTGTGTGTGTGTGTGTGTGTGTGTGTGTGTGTGTGTGTGTGTGTGTGTGTGTGTGTGTGTGGAAAATTGGTTTATGAAAATATGGATAAGCAAGCAACATGTGGGTAAGAAATAAGAACACAAACATATCATTAAAGCTGGACCAAGATATTTCGGTCAATAGGTTCTACCATATTCATTTTCTTTTACCAAATGAATATGTCGAACCCATCGACAGAAACATGTTGGTCCAACTTTAATGATATGTTTTTGTCCTTATTTCTACTAACATGTTGCCTTGATTAGCAACATTTCCATAAACGAATTTTCCATTTTGTCTAAAATTTTATTTCATATGTATTCCCTCATATATATATATATATATATATATATATATATATATATATATATATATAAATTAATAATTTAATATTTATTTATAAATATTATATATATATATATATATTAATAAATTAATAATGTAATATTTATTTTTAAATATCATATATATATATATATATATATTAATAAATTAATAATGTAATTTTTTTTTAAAATATTATATATATATATATATATATATATATATATATATATATATATATATATATAGAGAGAGAGAGAGAGAGAGAGAGAGTTGGTCATTATTATTCCTTGTGTGAAGTGCATAAACTATTTTTAGAATTCCACCAAACTTGGCATAAAGCATCCTTGGAATACTAAAGGTGTCGTGGTGAAGGGGGTGTCAAAATACTCCTACTACTACCTATAATACTACGACTAATAATAATAAACACTTAGAGTTTCCAAAAGTATTGTACAGAATTGCATTAATTTAGCATAAAGAGACCTTGGAATACCGAGTGTATTATAGCTAAGTATTTATTCCTTTTATTATGTCTCTACTATATAATTTAGTTTCCAAGAGATTCCTTGCTTTTCTGATCACTTCTGTTGATATTCGCTCCTAGAATGCCCGGATATTTGTAAATGACATGTTCACCAAGTTCTTTTCATCATCTCTCCACTAGTCAGTCCTATGCTTTCTATTGTTTCGAGTTTCCCTTTCTTCATCTCAAGTAGTGCACACTTTTTTATTCTGAACTCCATTCCGATATCCTAGCTAAACATTCTGTTTTGGTTCATTAGTATTTCTACCTGTTTTTGCTTTTTAAAAAAAGTTTAAGATTATCCATACACATGAGGTCGTTTATTTTTTCCTTTGTGTCTGTAAATTTGGATTTGGCAATGCACTTTCTCACTATGTTGTTGAGTGGCATGTGTTTTTCCCCCCTATTTCCACTTATCTATGACTGGTAAGCGTTTGTGGTTATGTTGGTTGGTTTCCGCACTAAAGGATTTTCTTTAATATTTCAGCTGTTTTCACCATTGCCGTGCATTGTAAAGTCTCAATATTCCCTTTGTTTCCAATTTCTCTTAGTCTTTTTTTAGGTTTATCTGGACTGTTTCTAGTGCTCCGACACTTAGTGGTATTATAGTGATTTTTTTATGTTCATTATTATTATTATTATTATTATTATTATTATTATTATTATTATTATTATTATTATTATTATTATTTACACACAGGACCTTTACAATTTGCCAACACCCTCTCCAACTGCGCTCTGCTTTGTGGTAAGAGTAATACCTGACATTTATTGCGAAATTGTTTTATTTCACTTTTTTTTTGCAATCCCATAAAATATTGAATGAAAGATGGATGTGTGTTTGCATATTCGTGATGCTGATGTACATATCAAAGTTTATTTACAGTTCAAACGTGTTTTGTGTGCTCATATGCGAGTAAAAGAGGAAGAGTTCTGCCATAGTTTTTAGTGGAAATCATTTTATATTATCCGTTTCTTCTTAAACGACATTGGAGGTTTTATAGCCTGTGATCGGCTCACTTCTGTGCGTTTGCTAAAATGGGCGGGAAGGGTGTTTATTGCTTGACAAATATTATTGTATCCATTAAATGTTTTCCTTTTAAACAGGAAATACGTGTGGAGCCTGTAAGCACACAGATAATTTTAAGCATTTTAGTTTTTACCATTGTAGAATGGAGTTCTGTAGTAGAGAAATGGTGGAATATTCCTAGGCAGTGGTGGTGTGCTTTCAGGGTGAAGTATAGATATGATTATCCGGTCCAGCGGTTTATAGAGTATGATTGATGGGTGTGCCCTTGGGTCAACTGGAGTCACATATGAGAAGGAGGTAGTTGATTATGTGGTTGTTCCGTATTAGAAATTGTGACATTTCTTGGCGGTAGTTCACCTTCAGGGTGAAGTGTAGATATGATTATCAGGTGCAATGGTTTATAGGGTGTGATTGATGAGGTGCCCTTGGGTCAGCTAGATCTACATATGAGAGGGAAGTAGTTGCTTGGTCGGTTTAACCATGTGACATGGGAAAGATTTGAAATACGTGAAATGGAAGACTTACGTCCAATCTGTTGCTAAAGTTGCTGGAAAAGTGGTTGGATCATTCTACTGCTCCAGAAAGTACATGACTCTTAATGCATTCTTTTATCTGAAAAAGAGTTAGATACGGTACAAGATGGAGCACTGCTGCCACATCTGGGGAGGTGCCGCTCACAACACTCTTTCCTACATCGACAGAAACAAAATTGACTTCGTAATCTAGTGGGAGATAATATCTTTTCTTTCCTACAGCCCCTTTCTCACAAAAGAAATGCTGCAATCTGTCCCTACTCGATCGATATTTCCATGCTAGGTGCTTGACTGAGCTCCAATCTCTGGTTTCTCCCCTGTAAATCCTTTTTAGCAAGAACTCGTCTTCTACCAACACTGCAAAGAACTCTATTTTCTTCCATTGTGGACTTAAAATCAAACACAACTTCCATGAACAGAGTTACTTTTCAAGAATTTCCCATCTGTAGAACGTGTTACCACGGGACTGCTTCCTTACAGACTACAACATGGACGTATTCAAGTCCAATGCCAATAATTATCTGTCAAGTCGTCCGCTGAATTAATCAAACATCGTTCTCAATCCTTTCATAGAACTGTCCCATAATCCAACTGACAATCCCATTAACCCTTATCTTTGAGTGGCTTTTTGGTATATAAAAAAATATTGTGAGAATCTATATGAATTGAAAATGTAACTGTAAGGTCCAGACGATTAGGGGTACTTAGAGGTGAGCAATTATACCTAGCCTGAAGACAAAGAAATAAAATCATGTTGCTTAAGCAAAACTGTTTTTTTAGGAGAAGAGTAATATTGAATATTCCTTGGTGGCGGTGTGCGGATCGTTCCACAGGTGCAATAGGTTGTACTGTACAATTGATGGGGATAGCTGAAGCAAAGTATGAGGAATAGATATTTGCCTGAAACCCTGGACAAAGCAGTTTTCAAATGACAGAAGTGCATGAGAAAATTAATTCTTTGGTAAAAGTACAGAATAGTTCATCCCTGGGAACTTGTGAACCACGAAAAGCAACAACGCATAATTTATAGAATGAAATTCTCTACCGAATTCGACTAGTTTTAACACGTATAAACAATTTGTTAGATTTTTACCATTTAAAAAAATCTTACAAATTCTTTTCACAAGTAAAAAAAAAATGGCAATTTCCACCATTTTATTTGGGGGGGGGGGGAGGTACGAATTCTCGAGTCTTATCTATTCTGTACTTTTACTGTTTAAAAAATCTTTCCACACGTTAAATTAGCCGGCTTAGGTAGAGAATTTCATTCTAATGCGTTTTACATAAATTATGTGTTGTTGTTTTTACGAGTTGTCGAGTGTTAACTTCTGTACTTTTATCCTTTGGTTTAGAAGCACGAAAGAACCATAAGACTTACTTTTACCTGCAAACATTAATTCAAACCAGAAATGACTTTTTCAATAGTCAGTTTAAAGGCTTCAAAATAACTTTCGAATTTCGAAATGTTGCTATAGAAAACGTAAGTCAGCCATTTGAACTTTCAATAATAGATTTTTAAAAATGGCTGAGATGTGTTTCCCGTTTACTATCGCGACACTTCGAAAGTCAGGAATAATTTTGAAGCCTGTAAACTGCCGAACAGAAAGCAATTTCTGCCTTGAATTAAAGTTTTAAGGGGCAAGTCAAGTAGTATGGTTCATTTGTGCTTTGTAGCAAAAAGAAAAACGTTAATTTTCTCACGCGCCTCTGTTGCATCAAAGAACGCTCCCCTCCGTCTAAAAGACAATTTACGAAGGATTGTTTGGTTCTGCTATCTAGTTACGCGTTTTCAAAATGCACGCAATGCACGCACGTGTATGTGTATTATTTAAAACCCAAGAAAAATAGCTCTATTTTTGTTGTGTTTTAAATAATACACATACACCCAGGTGAGGTTCCTGTTTCGTTTAATATGTACATAATATGGAAATGGCGTGGTTAAAGGCGCAGACTGTAGGCTCAGCACGCCGGGTTCGAGTTCTGTCAGCGCTACTGCATCATTTTCACTAATACGCTTGGGAAAGTTATGTATCTATGTCCCCTCAACTATAAATTAAATAGGATAGACTAGACTCTTAAGACTTGGTTGTGCACTAGTCAAGGAGACGGAAAATTCCGAAATGACACTTCTCTCTCTCTCTCTCTCTCTCTCTCTCTCTCTCTCTCTCTCTCTCTCTCTCTCTCTCTCTGCTTATCTCGCCATCGTATCCAATCGTCCTGTACTCAAGCAATTCCGGTGAAGGAGAGGTGTAGTTGGGAATTGCACAACCCTTGCACTATAAACTCTCCGTGCGAGCACGCTTGCAGGTGTTACGTATTATCTGGAGACGATAAGAAGGCCTATATATAATCGTAGACGTACGCATTTATTTTGTAAACTCTCTCGTGGTGCTATGTCTATAATTTATGAATGTAACAAACGCGAAGCACCGGAGTTACCTAGGCATTTTGCACGATCACAATGTTTGCAACTTAAGACACGTGATAACACGTTCAAATAGACCCCCCCCCCCCCCCCCCGAGCGCCGGCCTTTTATCTCCGTGTTTTTTGACACTTCTCATTCTCAGAAAAAATCGGCCCGTATAGATTTCTGCCCCATCTGTTGTTGTTATTACTAAACATCTTCACTCTGCGAACACATAGAGACTGACAAGATCTGGCAAACGTAACTTAAGTTTGCCTGCCTGTAAGAAGCATACAATATAGATGTGATGCTGCCTTTGGCTTTTTTACTCGAGCGCAGAAAGAAAAGGAGCCAAGTTTTCCTTCCTTCTTTCCAATATATCCACACATCGCTTTTTTTCTCCCCTTTTTTTTAATAGTTACCCCAGGCACAACAGCCTGACAACTTAGCCCGACCAACCTTCTTCGTACTGCATCGCTTTTTTTTTTTTTTGGTTTGTTTATTTTTTCAAACAACTTTTAGTTCTTTCTTCGGCTGTGAATTTGTGATGGTCGATGTATTTTGCAGCGAGAGAGAAAATAAAAAATGTTTCGTTTTTTACAGACAGAGTAATAGTGATAACGCAACGGCAAAAAAAAAACAAAACAAATAACGCTCACCTTTCGTTTTTTTCTCTCATCACCACGGATACCTGATTATTGCAGTGTCACAGATTTTTTATTTTATTTATTTTTAAACAAAAAGATATTACATCCATATGAGACGGAAAAAAGGTCGGAAAGAATTTTTGGATTAAAAAAAACAAAAAAACAACAACTAAATAAACAAAGTTTAAAACGAACAAGCGAAAGCGAGAGAGAGAGAGTGTGAAAGAGAGAAAAAAGTTAAAAATAAAGAGATGTTTCCTCATCTTCTAACAAAACAACGCGTACATTAAAATATTGAATTACATTTATTAAATGCTATTCGAGTCGTCCTTTTAATTAAAAAGATTGGCAAGTATTTTCTCATTAAAAAAAAGCCTGAACATTGAAGAAAGGAGAAATTACGAAGACGATTGTTTTGTTTTGTTTTTTAAGAGAAAAAAAAAGTTGCAGGTGCGAACGATCTATTTTTATAAAGCTCCCCGCACTTTGAAAAAAAAACAAAAAACAAACTAATTTACTTACACTATGGAGGGACGTTCAAAACAGGTAGATATTTTCCTTTTTAACATTTATTAAATACTATTTTTCATTTCTATTCACTCTATAACATCCACTTTTGGTTTCGCATTTGAAGTTTTAAAGTTTGGTTATCTTGAACTTTTCAGCTTTAAGATGGCTGCCATTGAAATAACATTATCGTAACGAAATTAGTTATAGTTTTGCAACAATTTGATTCAATTAATAATAACGTTATATTATTACGGTATTGTTTAGTCATTAAATTATTAATTGAACCACATTGTTAGACAACAATTTGGTTAAGATAATGTTATTTCAATGGCAGCCATTTTAAGGCTGAAAAGTTCAAGATAACCTGAAGTTTTCTTTTAACAGATTTAAATAAAGTTTTCGATGATTGTTTTCATTACCCTGTTAAGACCTCTCAATTAGTTAATTAACTGACATCAAGCAAGTGTCTCTCTCTGGTAATTAAATCAATATTCCATCAGTACTACGTAATCATTTTAAAGATTATCCCTATCTACTTCCCCCCCCCCACTCCTGTCATGCGAAGACAAAGTTAGACACAAGGTCAGTTTTTAATTTGGGGAAAAAATCAAAATCCCCCAAAACGGGTATGCAGGATGAAAACAAACACCTGATTTGACCCATCAGTACTCCCTCACAAATTAGAGCGTCTGAGACACTAGGTAATAAACCCACCTAACCCGAACCTTAAACCCACCCACCTCATTCGAAAGGAGAAGGGAATGACTATGATGACCTCCCCACCCCTGACAACCGACAGATACTACATTTTGAATTATTTATTTGTCAAAACAATATGGTAATACTAATTTTTAACAAATTAGGTACAAGGCCCTCCACCCCTCTGCACGCCACAGATCCAGACACATTAGCCGTCACAACAATACCACATGTACTCCATAGGCACCCTACTTAAAATATCCGCAATAGTTTGAATTTAATTATTCTACACTTACTACAGATACTACACTTTGCTCCTAGCCTAAAAGATGTGATAAAACTGTTCTTATTTTCAACTCATAATTATCGTATCGTTTTGTATGTTATTGTGTAATAATTGTGGGTGTATATATATATATATATATATATATATATATATATATATTTATATATTATTTGTTTGTTGTTTTTACGATATAGACAAACGAACGTATTCGTATATCGTTTTACCTAAATGCTAAGAGGGGAACATTGTTCCCTATCACCAGTGTGATGGCCCCATATCGGGAGCGTCTATATTTATAAAATATAATTATATACGGAAACGTGTTTCGCCGTTATACGGCTCATCAGCGTGGCTGAATCGGGACCACAGTGACTGAAGTCTGGCACTCTTACTACTGGTCTACGAAAACTTGCTTGCGACTAATATATATATATATATATATATATATATATATATATATATATATAACAATACTCTAAGTAACGTTTAGTTATTAGAATCTAATCAACCTAATATTGTCAGATATTGTTTTCCTTTTCGAATGAATGAATATGAAATATCAATGAATGATATTTTCACAGGTAAAAAATGGCTATCAGTCAATTTTAAACACAAAACAAACAGCAATATGTTGACAAAAAAAATAAGCAACTTTGTCATTTTCCTTTTTATTGCGTAATTTTTAATTAGAATTACAAATAGAAAAAGACAACAATGTTATTGTTTATTTGAACGCTTTCGCACTAACAGTCGAGTAAAGTAGTGGTAGGGTTTCGTTTTTGGGTTCGGGGGATGGGGTGAAGAAGCTTTTCATTTTAGTCACTGGAACTGATTAGTGATTAATGATGACAATATTGTTCCAAGTGTGGTAGCATCCGGAGGATTTTATTGCAGTTTGTTTGAGTACAAGTAGCAGCAAGTCTTTTTTAAGGAAAAAAGGTGGAAGTTCGGATGGTAAAAATTTAACGGATGGGGGGGGGGGGCGCTGAGATTGTTTTATAGAATTACTAGCTGGTTTTGCAAGCTCGCTAACGCGTCACAAAGTTTCCATTCATAAAGTTTGCTCTTAAAATCAAAATGTTAAACATTTCATTCATAAATTTTGCTCTTGAAATCAAGATGTTAAATATTAAACATTTCATTCATAAATTTGCTGTAACACAAGACAAAAACTTTTGCATTTATTCATATAAATAGATATTAGCATTTTGGTAATTTTGATACAAATTTATTCATCTTTTAAATAAGACCGCCAAGAAATGAAAAGAAAGAGTAAATCACTTCTACTTAGAGGTGGAGTGTGTGTGCTCTTTTTTTTTTCTTTTTTAACTTACAATTTTTACATTGAATATAAAAACAATTAAAAAAATGTGTCCTCAGTCAGTCACTCTCTCCCCTTTCTCTATGCGGTGTCGCTAATTGGAGAGAGAGGGGGGGGAAGAGGTCAATCAGTCACCCTTTTCGCTTTCTGAACTCTTACTTATGCCTCATATATTTTTCTTTCGAGTTAGTTTAATTTAAATTACCTCCCCTGAAAATTAATCAGCAAATATTTTAAGAAAGGTTTAATAATTTATCCTTTTTTTATTAAATCACTTTCATTAATTACTGTTAATATCGACAAAACTATTGCATATATACGGGAAAAATAGTACAATAAAATTACGAATGAATAATACGAAACATTAATTTATTATGAACTGATTAAAATATATATGTAAATTAAGTATTCAAATGAGTGTCTTTGGATCGTTCAGTTGTACTATATATGGAGTTTGTAGAATTTGGTATATTCAGATTACTGTTCTCATCTTCGGTGTTTTTATCACAACGTTTTGGCCGATGTAACCTCCGACTTTCTTCAGTTGTACCTTGTCAAACTCGGGAATCTTTCAGTTCTAAGTGACAGTCATCTGAAGGTTGAAAGTTCAATCCTCAGTGCGTGCGATACGAAGAATTGCGAATTACTGAAGACTTCTTCCCAGTCATGGCAGATGGAACGAGAGCATGCAACCCCCGTGGATTTAATAAAGGGTTCCATTCGAAATTCCGTCCAGATTCCCGAGTTCGATAGAAAGATTCCCGAGTTCAACAAGGTACAATATACCAAATTCTACAAATTATCAACCCTCATCTCAAAGATTCTGAAACATATACATGGAGTATTTCGAAATGTTAAATTGTATTATTAATTTAAATAACAGTAACCCGTTTTGATGGTAATATAGGAGTGATGATAAATGGAACATATCTTTTGCATTTATTCATTTAGATTGATACAAATCAGTTCGACAGTGACTTTGTTGCTGTCGGACTGAGGTATAATTCTGTTCAGTCCTCGGGGGTTCACCCTCCCAGGCTTTACATTCTCTCTGAAAATGGGTTAGTTTATTGCTAATCGTTTGAGGTGCCCCTACCGGGAAATGCCAACAGGGGTACTCAGGCATTTCTTTGTAGGCCAGAGTGCACTCATTCTAGTACGCTGGTTTCTCAAAGCCACACCTGACCTTGTGTCTAACCTCCTGACAAGAAGGTAAATAAAAAAATAATATATTGAATCAAGAAAAAAAATTCGATACTTTTTGGGAATAAGTATCCAAGAAAATTTCAGTACTTCCGAGACTGTCGAATGTTAACAAGCTTCACCGAACAAACTGAATGTATTATTAGCGGGCTTTCTTTTCTTTTTGGAAAGAAGTTATTTAATGAAATAAATTGTTGATTTTATATGTAAGTGTATTCTGTAATGTTGTTTTGGTACTTCTACACAATACGAACCAAACTGTTTTTTTTTTACCCTAACCTAAGTTTTAGGTTTAGTTCAGCAAAAGTCGGTTCGTATTGTGTAGAAGCTTCTAAACTTGATTCAGCTTTCTCCATTCATAGTCGGAACTGCTTACATCATGACTGCTTCACGACTGCAAATCTCTGGATACCTTTTCCTGAAAAGCACCAAAATTGATTGCTATGAACTAAACATGACATTTTCAGATAATCAAAAAATAGCATTTTTAATTGTAATCAATTTTTTTTTAATTTTTGTACGATGGTCTTTTTCAATTTAATTCAATTTAAGTTGATTATGAATCAATCAAAAAGATTACATCTATCCCGTGTTTTGTACGAACAGCATGTAAGCATGTCTAGTCTATATATGCATAAAGGAAAGTCTGTGTGTGTGTCCAGCTAAAACTCATGACTCCGAGCTGGGTATGGTAAAAATAAACTGTAATATTCATTTCTTTGAGGTCACCAAAGACCACTTTAGTGCATCAAGGGTCAGAGAAAAAATGACTTTCTTTCATTTTTACTGATAGTTGTTTCAAAAACAACACTAAAACTAGGTCCATCAGCTGATGATGACTTTTTATCTTTCTTTCTTGCTTTCTTTCTATTACTAGTGTACACCCTCCGTTAAAAATGCTGAAGAAAAAAATAATGATCTAAAACAAAAATCACCTACCGTTGACTTTTTATTTAGAGCGGAAAAGATTTCTTTCTGAATTCATTTCAGACAGTATGGGTTTCTAACTTGGTATTTACTGTCTCGCTCCCACCATTTAAAATGGTTTCGTCCGGAGGCTAGTAAAAGGCACGTTTTTACTCACTAACTTTTGTGTGATGGGACAGATATATTATATTTATTTATAAAGAAATATACAAATAAATACACATTGGTCTTTATCATATAGTGGAGGACATTGAATCAGTTGCCAGAGAAAGAGAGAGGGGGGAGGGCAATCGAGGGAAGAGCTTTGTTGAAAATGTTTCTGGGATATCCAGTTCTCCTAATCTCTTCAGCAAGTTCATGAGAATTATATCAAATAACTTGTTCGTTAAAAACACTAGAACAACAACCTATTTGGTGAAGTATTGTGTTCTTCTGATGATAGCATTATTTGGTCTGTGAGGATACTGCGGAGAGTCTTAGAGTAAAGAAGTGGCATCTTATTGTTGGAATTTATTAAAGCCCCCCTCACTGATTGGCTGTTGCCATGTCCCTTAAGGACCTCACGGATTGGCTGTCAGGCATTGCAACCCCTATTCCCTTAGGTGTCACGTGAGCCAGCCCTTAAAAAACCCTTGCACACGGCATCCCAGCTCTTTTTCGACGACTCCGCTCAAGTCAGCAACGCATCGGCTGGTATCCTCAGTAACAACAGCCTACGACGGCAGTCACAGAGAATGACCTCCCGCAGTTACCCGAACTCTATACAGATAAGTTCTCGAGAACCACGTTTTCGCAAACCCTAACCTCTCAAATTCACTATGCCTAACTGAACTTTGAAAACTCTGTTGCAAATATTCTATGACTGCACCTTTATCTTTCTTAGTAAAACTACATTCTGGTGTTTGTGTTCCTCCTCTCAGGCTTTCGTCCCATATCTCTCTTTTGATGATTTATCTGCACATTGTTACCCCATTCTCACGTGCGAGAATTGAACTTTATTTACAGGATTATTTTAATCCCAACATTATTACTTGAGGATACTGCGGAAAGTCTTAGCGTAAAGAAGTGACGTCTTATTACTTGAACCCCAACAAAAAACGCTGGACCATGTGAAAGGTATAAAAACAGATAAGAATTATAGCTGCAACGATGAAGATTCCATGTAGTTTATATGTCATAGGTTGATAAGTACATAGATAGCGATTATGGTATATATGTAGTAACAATTAAGGTCCAAAGGCCACTCGAGGATAAGGGTTAATGAGTTTGTAAGGTGGACGGTGAGACAACATCTTGCGGATTGGTGACGATGGTTGAAACTGGGTAGAATTTTAGTATTAAAGAGCACGTCTCAACAAGAACATTAGACTGGAAAACGACCATGTTGTAGTCATCTGGGAAACAGCTCCGTAGTAATGTGTTCCACAGACAGCTAGTTCTTGGAAAGAAACTTTGCTCATGGAAGTTCCGTTTAATTTTAAGTACACAGAGGGAGAAAAGAAAAACTTTTTTACAGTGGTTGTAGCTAGTCGAGTTTTTGTTGTGAATGTTTTACAGAGAGGAACAATAGATTGGAGTTCAGTCGAGCACCTACCATGCAAAATAACGATAGAGTAGAGAAAGACTAGCAACCTGTCTTCTGTGAGAAAGAGGCTGTAGGAAAGAGAAGAGGACGTGCGCACTAGATTTCGAAGTCGGTTTTGTACTCTGTTAAGGCAGAAAAGGGTGGTCTGAGCGGCCCCTCTCCAGATGTGGAAACAGTATTCCATCTTATATTATATAGTTAGTTATGTATTCTATTAACTTTTCCAGTAATCTAACAATTTTTCTCAATTCCTGAAGTTTTTACTTGAAGGAAACATCCAAAATTCACCATGTGCTGATTTAGAATGATCCAAGCTTTTAACTTAGATAAGTCATCATAAGTGTATATACGACGTATGGTGGGTAGATGTGTGTGATTTTGTAAACATACACTAGGCGGTTGCATGTTTAGTTATTTGCATAGTTGCAATGCATGCGAATAACAGACTTGCTGCAAGTGAGAGATATTAAACTAAGAAAAGAAAGATTACCCAAGGTATGGGAAATATCTCTGATTTTGGATTTGGCTACCCAGAATCTGATTTCTTTTTGAAAAAAGTTAGTTTTTCTTTAAACAGTGATTCATGCTGAGAGCAATGTACTTGATAAAAATAATTACCAGCTTCATACGAGATCCCCCCAGACAGTGTATTTTAATGTTCATAGATTGTCAGGAGAGTAGCCTTTCAAGTGGATGCTGGCTGGCCGTTATCTCAAGTGGTCCTTACTGGTGTAGTCCATGAATGTCAGCAGATGGACAGGGGAGGTCAGTTTGGTTTTCTGAGATCAGACAGGCAGTTGGGTTTATGTACCTTTCAGAAAGAGCTGGGCCCTTGGGGCTCTTAGCTAATGGATTGTGTCCTTTGGACACATGTTTTGATTTCTCATTTTGAAAGCATGTTGAAAGCATGTTGTTCCTATTTACGAGGGAAAAGTTAAACATAAGGTCAGTTTTTTTATGTGCCAAAAATCCAAAAAGGGGCACTCTGGATTGGAACAAAAATAAAAATAGCCTCAGTCTAGAAGGACTTCTCCTTCACTGACCGAGGATAGAATAGACTAAGTGTAACATCAGAACAGATACTACACTTTGTTCCTAGCCAAAAGGCCAAGTTATTTATCTTCCTCCTACAGCGGTAAGATGTAACACAAGGTCGGGAAAGTGGGATTGGAAAAGCCAGCACCCAAGAAAGTGAGCACTCTGGCCTACAAAAAATTCATGGGTAGCCTCGTCGGCATTCCCCGGTAGGGGCGCCTCAGGCAGTAATAAACTTACTCCTCCCCAAAGAGGGGAGGCGAAGCCTGGGAGGGTGGACTTCCTAGAACTGCACAGGACAACCCCACAAACCGGCGGAATCAAGAGCCGAAGACCAAGACACCGGTCTATAGGGTGCAGTATCCATCGGAACAGATACTACACTGTGATCTTAGCCAAAAGGCCATTTACTTATCTACCTTCCACAGTGGTACGATGTGACACAAGGTCGGAAAGTGGGATTTGATAAGTCAGCCCCCTAGAGGAAGAGCACTTATGACCTTTAAAAATTGCCTGGACAGCCCCGTCGGCATTCCACGGTAGGGGCGCCTCAGGCGATTAGTAATAAACTAACCCCTTCTCAAAGGGTGAGAAGGCAAAGCCTAGGAGGGTGGACCTCCTAGAACTGCACAGGACAAATCCACAGACTGACGGAATCAAGGCCTGAAGGCCAAGACGGTACCAGTGTATAGGATGTAGTATCCATCGGAACAGATACTACACTTTGATCCTGGCCAAAAGGCCAAGAACCGACGTAAGCAAGCTTGTTGTTCAGTAGAAGAAAACGATCATCATTGTAATCTCTAAAAGAATAAAACATTGTTACTTGTTCTAAAGGGGAGTTGCGATTTTATCTGAAGGGAGAATTGTTTTTCTTTTGCAGCGCTGACTGAGACCGTCCAATTGAGACTGTGATCGGTGTCGGAATCGAACAACAACTTTGGACCGACACAATAAGCAAACGATCACGGCTGGTGCAGTGAACGCACACAGAGCATGACCATAATTTGAAGGTCTAAATTCATTATAATCCAAACTTTTGAAGTCATCATCAGGGTATAGAAAATCGATGATTTAGACCTTCAAATCGTATAGGTCTTCCCACAGTATATCCTTTTATGCCCTGATAATGACAATGTAAGTTGAAAGTTTAGATTTTGATATACAAATTAATACATTTATAAATGTTTGAAAAGTTGATAAAAAAAGGCAACCGTTATAAGGTGTCAATTTCTTTCAAGAATATTTGCTTGAATATATATATATATATATGTATATATATATAAATAAATATATTTAAATATTAAAGTGTTTTTCATCTACAGACGACGTCGTTTCGGGCTCTCTTACTCTCATCAGTGTAGGCGGTTGTATGGGCTCGAACGCAGTTCGTAGATTCAGCCTAGAATCATGAGACAAACGTTCAGGACCACACTTATCTAGATAAACGGATAAACAAAACATATTGGAAAACAATAATTCAAAAATGGAAGCTTAATGAAAGAAAAAAAAATATTGTAGACAAATATTATAGGTGGTATTTTATGAATATTATTATTTGTAAATGATCCGGCCCTTCCCTAAAAGCATATACTTATTTTTAATCCCCCATCTCCCCCAAAAGAATCGTTAATATAGACAGTATTTTAGGAATATTATAATTAAAAAATTATCCCTACTCTTAATTGTAGACAGCATTTTATGAATATTATTATTGTTACATTACCTCTCCCCTCGTGTGTTAATGAGTAAAAAAACCTTTCATATTCATTATTAAACAAATTTACACTTAGTGAAAAAAGAATAAACGAGAAATGGTAGATGTTTGTGTATGGGGAAAATTATACTTTAAGCGCCACACATTGGGAGATGAACACAAACTAATGAAGAAGTAAAGAATCACTTTATACTGTATTTTATGAATATTATTGTTAAATAATAACCCTCCCCCATGAAAGATCTGGAAAAGAAAACAATCGTTTTGTAATTGGTAAAGAAATTTTTTTGTATTTGTTAAATGAAACAAACAAATAGAAATATGTACCTTTAAGAATGAGGAGTGGATGGAGTAAGATCAGTTCTGTCATTACTAACCAGCAGAGCGTTACAACTGCCAACAAAGGGAAGAGTCTATCAGACATACGTACGCAGTGTGGTAATGTATTGAAGTGAAACCTGGTCAGTGAGGGTTGAGCACATGCGTTGCATGGAATAAAATGATGAGAATGATATGATGGATGTGTAATATGAATCTCAACTAACAGGCTTAGATCTGATGACCTCAGAGGAAGATTAAATTAGGCAGTATAGGGAGATGTGTGCAGAAAAGTAAACTTCAATGGGTATGGTTACGTTGAAAGAATGGATGAGAGTTCTTGGGTTAGTAGATGTAGAACAGTTGAAGTGGCAGGTTCAGCTCACAGGGGAAGGCAAAGGAAAACATGTGAGGAAGTGATAAAAATAGACTCGAGGAATGAATAAAGATCTGGCCAGAGATAGGTTAGTTTGAAAGTACATTTATTTAAGCCGCCGAACACATGGCAGCATGTAAAACGGACGTTAAACTGAATATGAGGATGATGATCAAGATGGCGACAGTGAATCGTTTTTCATGAAGAATTTCGTAAGGTCCCTTGTATCTTTAAAAATATGTAATTAAAAATAATTTACCCCGTGTAGGATCTAATAGAAACAACCGTGTAAGTGGAAGTTAGAATAAAAAGGATGTTATCTAGTATTATGGTAAGAAAGAAATAGTTTGTTAAGTTTATTTTAAATACATATACTTGCTTATCAAATATGAAGAGCAATGGTGAAACGTTAATTTTTATGAAGAGCTCACGCTTCTATTTAGGTCAGTAAGAAAAAATCTCTCCACTTTAACATTATTTCCAGCCGATCTAAGTATTATCAGAAAAAAACTGAAATGAACCAAATTATATCCATGTTAAAAACAAAGTGGAAGAAAGAAAGAAAAAGAGTAGTCAAAACAAATATCGATTTGTCCGATGTGTTGCTATTTGGGTCTAACTGTGAAAGTTTGACTGACTGAATTTTATGTATTAGATAATACTATACAGTGAATTTTAGATTAGACATTGATATCGACAGTTTCTAGGGGGAATGGGAAATCGGTTCCTTGGGCTCGGAATTCTACATGCGCCTAATCAGTGAACTAATGGCGAAAAATCAGGACAGTGGAACTCTTCATAGAAGTAAGATTTTTAAAAAATTTAAAAATTTAAAAATTTTAAATATGATAAATTTCTTTTTTATTTTATTAAAAAAAGTTTTTTTTGTGCTAATAATAATGTAAAAATAATTCAGTTTGAACAAAAGTCAACGAATTTTGATTGCATTCCTGTTTTTTTGCATTTTCGAAGAAACACCTAAGTATTACTTATATCTATTATTATACTAAAGCTGAGTTAATCAAAGTTTGTTTATGCTAAAATATTACTTAGTTCTGGGATTGAATTATGTTTGAGAGAATTCCATTTCAATTCTTCTAATTAGCTGTAATTTGTAATTAACTAAACAAGGCGCTACTCACTCACTTCGAGATCTATGTTTTTCTCTGGACTTCTCTCACTGAATTTTGATTCAACCACTCAAAGGTTTTAATGTCTCTGTAGGCATTGAAAGAAAGAATGACTCTCTCTCTCTCTTCAGCTAATTTACATCTGTGTTCGTATACACAATAAACACCTATGTAAATTAGATAGCAAAATAATAGAACTCTTTACTTCAATATTATCTATAAGGATAATATAGAAGTAAAAAGACGTATTTTTAGTTATGCAAGAAGAATTTCTTAGATAATTTTGAATGAAATCAAAATGGAACAAATAGTGGGAGTCGTAGCAGTTGTGATCCAAAAAATAACAGTTACGTCTAGAATAGAATATATATATATATATATATATATATATATATATATAATTAGAAGAAAACCCATAACATCCCAACACAGGTAAAAATAATTCCCCAAATAGAACAGTTTTGTATCACTTTTATGTCTCCTTATGAAGATTAAAATAAGGATATAATGCTACTTAACCTTATGTTTAGAATTCTTATTCCAATTTTGATCAAAATCCATTATATGATTTTGATTCTAGAAAATGTCTAAAATTTAAGGCTTAAGTTTAAGGGGTCTTAAGAAGAAATTAAGAATATAGAGATTACTAGCATTAGCAAAAATAGTATGCAGGTCTCCAAGTACTAAAGTTTCATGGAATAAACCAATCTTCCGTTCTCCACACCTGAAGATTCGTTTCACCATGAAACTTTAGTATTCAGAGATATGCATATCAGCTCTCATAATTTCCTTTACTTATATATATATATATATATATATATATATACATTTTTTTTCATTCTCTGCTTGTTCACGTCAACAACCATGCCGAAGTCTGAACACTTTCTGACAAAGCAAAATTAATATTCTGTATGATTTTTCTACATTGCTTTCTTCATCCTGAGGAAGTCTTTCAATAAAGACGAAACGTTGATGAATACATAAATCACATAGTTTTTGGCTTTCCTTTTTTCATATTACATTACGTCGGATCATTTTATCCCCACTTTTCTTCATATATATATATATATATATATATATATATATATATATATACACACACACACATATATACAGGGTGGGCCAAAATAAGGGTCCTATCTTTAAATTTGAATAACTTGAATTTGAATAACTTCCACAAAATAAAAGTTAAACTCACCAAACTTTATGTGTGTGTAGACTGACCCTTCCGAGATTTTTTGAAATAAACAAAACAAATTTTAGCCGAAAAACACTTCTTAAAACTTACAAAAACTAAAGTATTGTTTTTTACACTGTTTTGAGTTTTTTAAGCAAAAATAATGTTTTCTAAATGAGGGTACGTTCCTTAGGGCTAATACGGCTCATGCTTGCTTCGGAAGGGATCCTTTACTTATTCTAAAAAAAATCAAAAAAAAAAATCAATAAATAAAAAAGTTATGAATTTTTAAAAATAGGACCCTTATTTTTGCCCACCCTGTATATATAAAAGGAAATGGTAGTTTGCTTGAAGCATTGCTAGTAAACAAGTAAATGCTCCTGCCTCGGAATTCTCACCTTCATATTTAAATATATATATATATATATATATATATATATATATATATATATATATATATACAGGTTAGGTATTCTCATATATTTGTATGTACTGGGTTCAGTTCTAAAATAATTAACCAATCATTATGAATTTTGGAATCCAGCTGCTAGACGAAAGGGGTCGTAATGTGGTCTATAGGTATGAGCATCAATTAATAAATATTCCCCAAATGTCAGTTCCTTTGGAGTATTTTAATGTGCTTTTAGGCTGCATAATATAGGCACAAGCCTGCAATTTGAAAATTCAAATATTTCACATATGCATTAAATTTTATCTATAATCATTAGACCTCATTTAATCACGATTCCCTGAATTTCAATTTCTTCTTAAGACCCCTTTTAGCTTAAGACTTAAATCTTAGGCATCTTCTAGTATGAAAATCATTTAATGGATTTTTATCAAAATTTGAATAAGGATCCTTGATATAAGTTTTAGTAGTATTATATCTCGATTTTAATCTTCATAAGGGAACATAAAGTTGTATAAACTATTTTGTTTGGGGAATTCATTTTACTCTTCCTGAGACCGGTATATATATAGTTATTAATAAAATCTTATTAAATTTTATTCATTTAATTTAATATTTATATTTTTAACGTTTTATTACATCCATAAACTAATGTTATATTATTTTAATTCGTTTTCAGTTTTTTGCTTGTTGCTAATATCCTTGAATGGAACCTTTTAATGACGCCATCAACTTCTTCATTAATTTCAAATGAAATGTTATTCCTATCGATCGTCATATAACTATTACGATATTGATTTGTATAACAGACAAACAAACTTCGTCTTACAAACAAATCATATTAAACATTTGGTTTTTATCGGATCATCAAAGTTAAGCAACGTGTAGCCTGATTTGTTCTTAGATAGGTTACGTCTTGAGAATACCATGTGCTGTAATGAAACACCGTGCCCAGGATTATAAATGGGTATCAGCTTGGTTTTGATAAAAACCGACGACAGACTATCATCCTGTATAGGAATGGTCATTTTTTCTTCTTAGCACAACAATAAAACAGGGGTAAGACCTCGTCTTTTAAACCTTTAACTTTGGAAAGGAGCTGAACAATTAAAAGACAGACATGTTTTGTTAGCCGATGAGATTGTAGTTTTTATAGCTAATGATCGAAACATCTCCATGGATGTGTCGCTTTTGTACGTGTTTGTATGAATAAAAATAGTAATATATATATATATATATATATATATATATATACAAGAAAAATATTTTGAAAAACCTGAACAACGCATTTTTTTTTTAATATTTATTTATTCTAAAATCTTGAGTACTTTCAGCGATATACGCCATTTTCAAAAGTATAGGCATATATTTTTCTTATTTTTTCGTTTAATCCTTCTTGATTTATACATATTTGTCGCAGTCAAGTTGAAATTCGTCTTGATATTATAACGATTGGTGTTGAATGTCGGTTTGTGTATCACGCGGTCGGTTACGTGTTGTTGGATATATATATATTATAATATAATATAAAATGTTATAATATAAAATGAAGTAATAAAATAAGGTGTCAATCAAATTTTATTAGAATTCAAAGATAATTATCTTTGAAAACTCGTGAGCTAAGGACTTAAGGATACTTTGCTTGAACTTTGAATTCTAATAAAATTTGATTGACACCTTATTTTATTACTTCATTTTATATTATAATATTAATGCTCTATCCAGTATATTGAGCTTCAGTTTTTATCCGGATGTTTCACTAATTATAAGATATTAGTTGACGCTTATATCTTTTGTTGGATTGCTTCATATATATATATATATATATATATATATATATATATATGTATATATAAAGCTGTAGCTACTCGACTTTGCTCAGAAGTAAAAGAAAAAAATCATTTACTTGTTTACGAAGAAACGGAAATTAATTTTGGTTACTTTAATTTCATAATCAAATTATTTTGTAAAACAGGAATTTTTAAATGTTAATTTTAGGACTTGACGCTAATCGAATAATAATAATAATAATAATAATAATAATAATAATAATAATAATAATAATAATAATAATAATAATAATAATAATATAGAACAAATAATAATATGTAATTAATATGGAGGAAAAAATACACATGTACACAGACATGATCGAAGTAACATAATTTAATTATATATATATATATATATATATATATATATATATATACATATATATGTTAATTTTTAAGTAAATATTAAATTATTTTTACCTACATATGCCAGCGTTTCAAGCTTTCGCTCTCATCAGTGTAAAGAATGATAATCTCAGACGGTCGCAAGGTTTAAACCCCTGCTACAAAATCAACCTAGACTCTGCAATGCAAGCAAGCGTCACAACCATACGGCCACGGGACATTACCACGTCAAGAAGGGAATTTAAGTTCTATTTATGCGAAGGAAGGCACATATAGAAAGACTGACTAGAGTATTCAACGAACGTTGTCGGAATATGCCTTATAGTTATATGAAACTAAAAGTATAATTTTAGTAGATAGAACCTATAGTGGAATGGTTTAAGCTCAATATACGAGATAGAGCAATTATAAAGATAGATGAAAGAAGAGGGATGAACATGTACGAATGACAAATTTATTTCCACTTCGATTGTTCAATGCAAGGTGTACTCGGTAAAAACATGTTTATTATTCTTTCCTTAAGCCAAGGCTTTTCAAAGATTAAAATCTTATCATCATAGGTATTACATATAGATAAGTTGGCAGTGGATAAGCCAACATTCAAAATTTGAAAAAATATTAAGTAATGGAGAGTGAGAATGTGCGTGTAAAAAGATATGGGGTCTGTCCAGTTGGTAAATGTCTGTTGATAAGGTGTCCAGTGAAAGGAGATTTAAACATGGAAAAGAAAGGTTTTCGTGAAGGCAGCATTGAAAAAGTTCAAGAATGAAGTAAATCCAATAGAAAGATGTGCAGTTCAATCGTAGGTGGAACGCACTTATTCGGAAGTAATTTTGAAAAATCAGGCCATATTAAAATACTTCCGTGGTCTGAGAATGAGAGTAGTTTTTCAGAAGTTGAAGTTGAACTGTGTATATTAAATGGAGGCAGTCGGAAATTTAAGTAGTGACCTCAGTCCAGTCTTAGAAGAGCGATAGCTTTTAGTTGAAAACGAGGCCAAATGAGGAAGTAGGGAAGGAATAAAGATAAAACATTTAAAAAAAATGGGTGGTAGGGTTAGTTAAATGAACTATGGTTAATGCTGGGAAGAGAGAAAGGGAAGGGATTGTTTGGTTACTGTTTATTGCTAGTAAGCAATAAAGTTGGGGTGAGGGATGCACGTATATCGATGTCTTTTGTTGTTCAAAATCTGCTGTCTTAATTCGGTTCTATTCTGATTTTAAGAGGTTGTTTTTGTTGTTGTTGAGTGTTTATGTGCAGTAGATAATGAATATTAATAAATATAGTTGCTATATTTATAGGGGAGGGTTCTCAATATTAATGATAGAGCTTATGTAAATCTCAGTCCGAAGAATGCAAGGCGAGAAACTGCTAGTCACTATCAAACTTAGATCTGTAAGGTAAAAAAAATTACCGTTCACTCTACAATATTGACTGTATTAGTGCTATATTTTCACCTACTGCAATTCAAGACATCCATGCTTCTTTTTATCCAGGAGTATCAACCTTCCACGTGATCTCACCAACATAACCGATTCGTCCTTAGGATAATCTCTATGCTGGGCAAATGTAGCTTTGGCTCAAAATATTCAGGAGTTATCTCCCTTTAACTATATCCAAAGTATCTCTCTCTGAATCATACGATACCAATCAATTTTGTGGGTGCTTTAAGGCGTGTGCATTTTGTCTGTTAAAATATCTTTCTCATAAGATCTTTGGTAAATGAGACGTAAATTTGATATAGACGAGTAAATCTTAGTTCAAATCCAGTTAGACCTGCTTCGTTCTCTTACGCTATAACACAGTTGAAAAAGAGATAGATACTCCCCCCCCCCCTACAGCTATTGGTGACATAGGAGCTTCTGTTGAATGAGTTGTACCTAAACAAGGGTTTACAATAGGTAATGTGTTTAAACATCAAAGGACACAAAAGAATTGATGATCCATCGACACTAGTTTCTGCACTCGTGTTATCGTCGTTGTGAACCCAGGTTGCTTGTTATCGGTGGAATACAATCACTCGGGCGCCGGTGTTTTTATAAAAGGTTTATTTAAAAGGACAGAAAACATCAGAGGGACAACTTGTATGTGCGTGAGATATAGATAGATTGGTAGCCGAATAGACTGTCTCGCTACATCAGCCACAACAAGTGCGCTGCCCCCTCCCCCGATTGAGGATCGCCGCTTGACACATCTTCTCTGCTTGGAATCTCTCTGACCCTTGACCTTTAAACTTTTCCACTTTTCCACTCAAACACAGGCCGTTGTTAAGTAACATTAGTTTATAATTTTCAATTCTTCAATCTAGGCACCATTGTTTTTGCTTTCGATATTGGTGGAAAGGAAAAGTCCTGAAGAAAATTATTTAATATTAAGTGAATACATATAAAGAGATTAGTTCTTTCTTTCTTTATTATTATTATTATTATTATTATTATTATTATTATTATTATTATTATTATTATTATTATTATTAATGCCTGTCTGATAACATGTATGTATAGAGCTGTATAAAAATAAAACAATGAAATTAGAAATCATCCAATTATTTATTCAAACGCTGACAAACCAAACTTTGTTTCTGACAAGCCAATTTTCATTTGTTATTGTTGTACCATGTTATTGGCAATATAATAATGTACTTCACTACAATTTATTTTTTAAAATGACTTAGTTTGGCCCACACGACTGATAATCTTAAACATTTTTAAATAATTACCGCAAAAATCTAAATCAGCCAAGGGAATAACTTATATTTTTAAATGAAGAATATAATACGAATTGTTTCCTTACTACTAAAATTTTATTTCTTTTTCTATGTAAGTTAAAAAAATGTGAAAACAAATAAAAATTTTAAAACTAAAATGACTTCACTGCATCCCGGGCAACGCCGAGTAGGTACAGCTAGTAATACTTATTAATGAGTCTGTTTTTTTTAAATTAAATCTATCTGATAAGGACTAGTAATTGGACAATAATTATCAATGTTTAAGATAAAAAAAAAAACTCTTTTCGAAGATGACATAGCATCTTTGTGACATAGTTGTGGTTACAGACAGACACCAAATCCCTATTATAATAATTGCTGAAAACAGATTATCCTCACTTTTTCTGTATTTGATGTCATTTCAATTCCGCCACCACCAGTGACATGTCATTTATATTATATATTACATTTTTATTTGAGTTAGGGTCAAGCACTTGTACTCTATGATCTCTGGCCAATGGTATTTGTGACAATCAGAAAGTGATGATGGTCAACGTTAATGCATCAGTGTTGGGGAGGGGGTGGGGTGAGGGCAAGTTAAATAATTTTTGTTCTGTTTTTTTTTTTTTTTTGCCTGGGTTCAGTTTCGGCATTTTCCACCTGTGATTACGTACCAACCAATAGCACTACAAAGAAATACACAACTAACTCACCGAGAAAACGAGATATTTTTATCAATATAAATTTACCATGACATAAGCCAACAGATGGCGCTTGGCTTTTAATATTCATAGATTTTATATTGCGCCTAGGATGTTTCATTTTCAGCCAATGCTGTGTCACTTTCGGTATCATTATTACTGGTAGTTGTTGAAAATGGTTCTCTAGAGTGAGATCTGAAGCAAAAGAAAAACTCTATACCTGTTGAGAGCTCATCTGTAAAAAGGACTTACCTAAGACATGAGAGGACAGTGGCAGCGAACTCTCGTCCAAATTTTTAGGCTGGGGATCACACATGAACTTAGATATTTAGCTTAGTGCCATCTTTTTCTCTCTTATATATACGTATGTATATGTATATATGTGTATGTATGTGTGCATCTATGTGTGTGTGTATGTATGTATGTGTATATATGCATGTATATATATGTGTATGTATAGGTGTGTGTTTATGTATATATATATGTATGTATGTGTATATATGCATGTATATATATATGTGTATGTGTATATATAGGTGTGTGTTTATGTATATATATATATATATATATATATATAATGTGTGTGTGTGTGTAAGTAAATTTTATTACTCATTGTTGATGTTTGTTGACACAGGGGGTCAGGTACTTGAACTGTTTAGTCGCATTCGGCTGTTCAGATTTTGAATCTCAGCATGAATATACTCACTATGTCTAGCCACATTGATTAGTTTTATACTACGAAACAGCTGTCTGTAGATGACTAATATATATATATATATATATATATATATATATATATATATTTATATATATATGCAAACATTGTTAAAAGAAACAGAATTCGTCTGTTTAATTATACCTTTTTTATTTTTTCAATTTTTCTGATGGTCTTTTTTGTATTCAAATCAAAAAGTTAATAAATGTTCCATAGGTCTCACGAACGTTTTCGATTCTTCGTCGAATCATCCTCAGAAGCAAATGAACAAAAAAACTGGAGAAAGAAGAGAATTTATTTAAAAGATGGCGGAGAAACGTGCAGAGAACGTTTTTGCATTGTTCCAGGAAAGTCGTTGACGAATTAAATTCAGCGACGCTGGAATAGCATAACAGAACAAAATCGCATTACGTTAAGCATTTTAAAATGTTACCACTGGTTTTATATGTGATGTTATTCATTTTAGGTTGTTGTGTTTTTATGTAGATAGCTTCCAGCATTTTTACTTTTTTTAAATTGCTTTCGGAATGTATTATTTTAGTGTTGTTAACTAGAATTTGCCTTAAATCAGAGGAAGGGCAGTTATGTTTTTGTAGATGTTGTTAAATTGAGCTAGAGTTTACAAGATGCATAGTGAGGCGACGGGATAGGGTATTGCTTGTAAAACCAATGTAGCTATTAGCTTTATTACTCCGGACAATGTTTTATTCCATATGTATGCTTAAAAGAGATTAAAGGTTCAAAGTCTCGAATAAAATCGAGTGTTAATTTTTCATGCTTAGAATTGAAGAAGAAAGAAATATTTCGATTAATATTTTTTAAATGTGTAGTGTGGGGGTCGTCATACCTTTTTTGGGTGATAACTTCCTCCACAAATAAAAATAATAATAAGAAGATTTACATGCAAAATCAACGGAAGTTTATTTACTGAAATAAACTATTAACAAATAGAATATATTTCTTTTGTAATGAGTTCATGAGTCCTTCCTTTAGTTTCAGGGTAAGTAAAAAGAAGAATGTCTTTCTTTTGTTGAAGTGTTCATTTGTTATAAAATGTTAAAAGAGGCAATAGGTAATGTTCGCCTGTGAAATTGTATGAAGCGTGCGAAAGGGTGAAATGGAAGAGTGATAGTAAGATGCGTGTAACCTCCGGATGAAAAGTCAGTTGAAAGAGAAAGTTTGATGTTTGTGTGTGCTTAAATACTATTTGGATAGCTTAAGGAGAAAAGTTTAGAGAAATATGTCTTTGGAGAAATCTCATTGAACAGAAATATCACGTGGTGTGCTCTCAACTACGTCCGCTCATTTTGAGTTGATTTAATATATAAAGCCACATCGGAATTTGCGTGGGCGTTATTTTTTATTTGTCACGCGCCAATACAATTATATTCACTCTGCGCGCCTAAATTGTATTTATCCCAAACAACAATTTTTATTCGAATCTTAACCGTGTCAACTGGCACAGTAGCAATAATGCTCGTTAGTATTTGCATAAACAAATTCCCCTAAAAAAAACGATGTTCTGTTTGTTTATGTTCAGTAAATAAGAGATTAATATTTGTAAAAGTGTACAAAGCACACTCCTTAGAAACACATTGATGTTGTATTGTACAATTTAGTGCAAAGCCTTTCAGAGCTAGCATTTTAATCACAGACCTCAGAACGTATTCTTACCTGAAGACAATGTTTAATTTCATATGTGTGTTTAAAAATTGAATTTTCCAAGTATCAAATAAAATCGAGTGTTTGTTTTTTGGTTAGCAAGAAAAAAAAATAACTATGTAAGCGAGTAATATGTTTAAAAAGTGTACCAAGCATACTCATTAGTATTTTTAGAAATGTTGTATAAACAATTAATTGTCAAAGTCTCAAAATGAATTGCGTGTTAGTTTATGAATATATTGTTTAGAAACGAATTGGTTTAATAGAATCATTTAAAAAGACAATGTTTATTGTTTAAATGTGATTAATAACTTTTATTTGTGTTCACACACGCACACAATATCTTATCAGATATTTATAAGAAAAGAGAGAATAAAAAAAATGCCCACTCTCTATTGGAGAAAATATACTTGATTTAAAGTAATATCATTTTAAGAAGTTGAATTTTAAAAGTGGTGACAATGCAATTTGATATTAAAAAAAAACTGTTGGATACGATACAAGGTAAACAGAATATTTGTATTTGATCTGTTAACCAACAGTGTTTTCTACCAAACTGCATTGTCACTGCCTTCAAAATTCAACTTTTTACACACTACGCACAATGCTTCAAGCAAACTACAACATCCTTTTAATATCATTTTACTTAGTTTGTAAGCTGTGTAATAAATCTGGCAAATTAACATCTAAGAAGAAAGGTA
>OY744518.1:153454486-153464486 GCA_963556195.1 Sepiola atlantica | reverse complement strand
CTCTAATTATATATATATATATATATATATATATATTAGAGAGAGAGATAATGGTTATATAGATTTTTATTTATACAAACATTATTTGGCTAGACATTTTGCAAAACATCTTTTGCAAAATGTGTAGCCAAATAATGTTTGTATGAATAAAAATCTTTATAACCATATAACAGTTCTATTTATCATTGATCAAACTTATCTTAATTGTTGGGAGGCCATGTATCATATATCGTGCACCGGTTCCAAAACTTATAGACTATTCTAGAGATAATCAAATTAAATTTCTAAATATGTTTTATTTAATCTTTACTGGTTCGCCAACTACATTCCAGGTTTAAAGCTAAATAGTGTGTATCAGTTCCGGTGCAGAAAATTCTGTAGAATCTCCTGCCTTCTGTTTAGTAAAATATCCTTAGAAGTGAATACATGGTAATGAGATTCTTAAGTTTTAAGTGCACAAGTTACATTTTTTCCTTTTGTTAGTTATATGTTTGTTCACTCTACCTACTTATGGACCATTTCAGTGCAAAATTAATTTTCTTACTAATTAATTCCCTAAAAAAATTTGCTAGCGATGTAGGAGTTTTCTCTGAATTTGGATTAAGTTTTTCCTATATATATATATATATATATAGAGAGAGAGAGAGAGAGAGAGAGAGAGAGAGAGAAAAGAGAAAAGAGATAAAGCAATAATAAATTGGACAACAAAACTACAGTTGAGTGTTCAGATAAGTTAAATTATTTATTGTTGTCTATAGATAGATATTTTTTAGTACCCTCTTCACATAATAGGTGTCAGAGTTTGAAGTGTGTGCTAATAATCTTGATAAAAGAATAGTCCGAGCATTTCATAAGTTTAACATTCTGGGATGATAAAAAATTACTTGTTTGATCACTTGAAAAATGGCTTGCGATTATTGCATGTATTATTTTGCTCTTGAAGATGTATCTATTGAAAACATTGTTACATACTATTCATCCTAAAATAAGGTCACTTTTTTGAAAACAAGGAAAATTGACAAAAACATCTACAGACATCTTTGTTGATCGTGTTTAATAAGACATGTATTCATGAATATATACTAGTTAAAATACCTATACCAGGATGGGTTCATAATACTTGGACATCGGTGGATCCTTTTATAAGTAAAAGAGCTTTAATCCCCAAATACTTAAAGGCAGAAAGGAAAATACTCCTCTGGTAAAAGGTGTGCGAAAATAAAACGTACACGAACACATTTTTAGGCTCAGAAACGTGTTAATTTTAGAAGTGTTCATCTTAGAAAAGTGTTCATCTTAGAAAAGTGTTCATCTTAGAAACGTGTTCATCTTAGAAACGTGTTCATCTTAGAAAAGTGTTCATCTTAGAAAAGTGTTCATCTTAGAAAAGTGTTCATCTTAGAAAAGTGTTAATTTTTATGTTAATTCTCCATTAGACGTTTTTAAAATGATCACAGTCTATTAAAATGTTGACAAACACAATAATTTGTAATTTAGCCATGGTTAAAATATCATTAAAAGTAGAGGTAAAATGTTTTGGTTTTCATACTCCCTCGGTGACCCTGTTTTATAGAAATAGGATAAATATAGCTCGATAAAACAATCTGCTTAGGTAGGAGATTACTCCTCCCTAATTTTAACTTCATATATCTCATAAAATAGTTAGTGACTAAAAAAACACACACGTCTCCTATGAGTGTATATATAAGCAGCAAACAAGGTATTTTCAAAGCTCTTGTTTAATCGATTCATTAGGTGGGTGTATCTCTCGATTATCCCAGAACGCCAGAGCGGTTTTAGATTCAGTCATGATGCAATGGATCTGATCTTTTCTACTTGACAACTTTGAGAAAAGTGCATTGAACAACGAGTAGTAGTCTACCAGGCTTTTGACACGGTGAATAGAGCAACAGTTTGGAAACTTGTATGTCCACCAGGGTTCGTGACAATGCTTAAACAACTTCATCAGGACAAGAAAGCACGATTCCACTTTGGTGGTGCTCTCTTTGAACCAATAGCCACCGAAAATGATGTTAAACATGATGTACCGATGTTCTTCTTTATATACTTTGCAAGGACCCTCTCCTATGTTTTTTCTTGGGCTGTATTGCTGGTGTTTCTGAACCACCAGCAGGGTCTTCAACCTCCTTCCTTTTAATACAAAGTCAAAGTTTTCCTAATCCTTAAGTGCACGCTCCTCTATGCTGAGAACATGGAATTTGTTGCCCACGCTGAGAATAATGGACCACTTCTCTAGAGTGTAGCCTACATTTCAATTCACCATCGATCTGCAAAAAACTAAGATAATGCTTACCACCACATCAGGACACCAGTATGTCGAACCTAACATTTACATCAAGGGGACCAGGTTAAGTATAGTTGACTCCTCTGTATATCTTGGCAGCAATTTCTCTTGCAATAGATCCATCACCATCAAAAACAAAGCTTAGTGCGCACGAATTGTGCATCTAGTCTGTACACTTGTATTCTTCATACATTTACACATCAAAACCCTAAAGAGGTTCCACCAAACATGCCTCTATCATCATCATCATCATCATCATCATCATCATCATCATCATCATCATCATCATCATCATCATCAGGGTTTTGGATCACCCTCCCTAGTTTCCTTCTCCCTCGTTTTGTTCCTTGTGAGGCGTGGCCACATAGGACCCAGTCAGTTGTTAAGGTCATCTCTCTACCGGGTTTTTGGCCTTTCTCTTGATCTTTTTCATTTCCTCAAGGTTCATTCTGTCGCTCTTGATGTCTATAGATCCTAAAAGGTGACTTACGCCTGTTGAGCCGTTCGTATGTATGGTGGTGATGATTTTGTTTACTCTATCTAGTTTGCTGTCTGATCCAGGTGTTTCCTTTTCTTTCACATCGACTGATGCCGAGCATAATGTGTTTCATTTTGCATTGTACCACTCTTTGCTTTTCTATTGCTGCATTATTAAGTACTCATGTTTCGCTGCCATATGTCATAACAGGCATAATGCATTCGTAGAACGCCTTCCGTTTAATGTTCATGGTGGACTTACTACTCGTTATGATGTTGTCTACTTTGGAAAAGGCTGTCCATCCAAGCACGATTCGCCATTTGATTTCAGGTATGATATTAGTGCAGCTTATCACTACCTTCCCTAGGTAGATGTAATTGTCAACATGCCTTAGGAGGATTTTAAATGTTAATTATCAATCTCTTACACACAACTGTTTTTATTGCAGGTATACTTGTTTTGTTGTGCAGTGTTGTGTAAATGTTTTTTGGGGGGTGATGATCATAGTCAATAAATTTGGTGGTTTTCCTTTTGAATTAATAGGTGATTTCTTAAAGATGGAATTGTTCATGGGTCTACCTGAAGAATGATAAAATCTCTAGTTAGAGCATAGGTATGTTGGTGCTTTTTAGGAATAAGTATTCAGAAATTTGCAGTCGTGACGTAAGCAGTTCCGACTATGAACAGAGAAGGCCGAATCAAGTTCTGATGCTTCTACACAATACGAACCAAACTAAACCAACTTTGCAAACTAAAGCTAAAAGTTAGTTTAGGGTTAGGGTTAGGATAAAAATTAAAAAATAAAACAGTTTGATTCGTATTGTGTATATTGTTGGGTGAAGTTCATTAACGTTCGCCAGTTTTGGAAGTGTTCAGTGAAACTCGGAATTGATTGTGTAAGTACTGAAATTTTATTGGATACCTATTCCTGAAAAGTACCTGTAAGTTTATGCATACGTTGGCCATAAATGAAAACCATGGAAATGCGGTCATTTGTAGTTTTATTCTTATATTTAAGGAGTTTTTTTCTGTCTATGAATGATGTCTTGTTAATCTAATGAATTTGATAGGGTTGTGGCTCTGATAGACTTGTTGCATTAATTTATTGATAAGGTAAATATAATCTTGGAGGTTTGAGCAAATGAGTTTCATGCAGATAATGTTATTATATATTATAGATTTGTTAAGATTAAGAAGGTGGTTGCTAGAGTAGTTTAGGAATTTGTGGTTGTCCGTGGGTTTAGTGTAGATGGAGGTAGATAATGTTATTCTGAATCGGATTATTACATCTAAGAATGGAATAGAAGTCTACGAATGTAATTACCATGTAATGGTAAATTTTCTTGTGTGTTGTTAATTATTGGTGAAACTTATTTAGGTCGTATAATCCATATGCCCATATAAATGGTGTTTGAGTGATATCAGTTCCAGGCTAAACGTGTTCCTTTCAGTTGTTACTGTGACTAGGGTGTCTAATGTAGATATGGTTTTCATTAATAAACTAGTTGATTTTGAATTTTCTAAAAGTGTTATGATCTGGAATAAAATTAAAAATTTAGAAATATTTATTTCTTGCATAAATAGCTTTGGTATAATTTAAAATGATAAAAACTAAAATCTTACTGTGGCTTAAGTGGCATTTATATATTTACAATAGTGTATTCGTTGTTAATTAATGTTTTCTCTAATATATGAATAAATATTATATTGCATAGCAATATTTTATAGTTAACCAGCATTTGTTCTTTCAAGCATTCAAGTCGTTGAATATGATAGCAATTCAGTGTCTCTTAGATCTCTTGATCATTCTTTCCAACATCTGCTCCGGAATATGACCTTAAAGTGCCTCCAATGCTGAGGTCCAAATTTGTTATCTTTGGGGATTGTGAAACCACGCCTTAGTTATCACTACTCCCAGGTCCACTCTGACCCAGAGTGGTAGTACCTGTCAGGGCCCTGTCTATGGATTAAACACGAACTATCGTTTACAGACTATTTGTTTACAAAAATATATGCCTACAAAATCAATTAATCTACAAACCAATCATAAACAAAACATATGTTTGGTGTCCGTATAAAATGACTCAACGACGGCTGATGTGCCGTAAAATCTAACAATTTACCAACTTTCCAAAATGTAACAAACTTTAACAAGTTAGTGTGTAAGATAAATAAACTATTTTCTAAAATACATCTCGTGTTCTGGGACTTTGTTTATTTGTTGAGCTTTCGGCTAAACTTTTAATCATCTTCAGGATGAAGTGTAAAACATGTACATATAGTCTGATCAAATATAGAAGGCACAAATTAAAACAGATCTTTTAACCGTTGAAGAAAAAATTGAAATGCTGAAATTCAAATTTTATTTTCTCTTGGGTTAGTAGATTTAAGTATTTGAGGTAGCAGGATCAGTTGGCAGGAGAAGGCAAAAAAAACATAGATGAAAGTGATAAGGATGGATTTGAGGCGAAAGATAAGGTAGTTTGGAAGTCAATTTCTAAAAGCCGTCCAACACATGCCAGCATGTAAAACGAGGGTTAAACTGAGTATGATAATGTAAATCTTAATGGGGAAATCCGGCTAAAACTTTTGCTAATTATTTTATTACTAAGATTTGAAATCGTCTCAGTTTCCTGTCAAGCACTCTATATTTGTTGTAGTTTTTATGACTGAAAATGCTTTCTGCCAGACAGTCATGATTATTGTATCTCTCCATCTTATATATATATATATATATATATATATATATATATATATATATATTTAAATAATTTTTTTGTGATACAAAATTTTACGACGGCAAGGAATATAGACATTTGTGACATTTTTATTTTATGGGAGTATGAAATTGAAACAGTGATAAAAACGAGGGAGAAAGTATAATTATATAAATTTACTAAGCCGGCTTTCGTCCACACTCATCAGAATAAATACTTGGAAGTAAATACGATTAAAACTTAAAATATCGAGTGAAATAAAGACAATTGACAGTTATGGGGAAATATTGGAGGAGGGGGTCATAAGTGGATCATACTAAGTCCTAGAAGCCACTCCTTTTGTTTACATAGGGAGGGTTTTAATGATTTGATATAGATTGTTTCTAAGACTTTAAGGTGAGATGAATATATACATATAGTTTTCGTATTTATTATTGGTTTTACAACGACAGTGACAGTAAAAGCAATAACAAATGCGAAAACTTGATATTTACGCGATAAAAAATCGAACATATTTTGAGCAAGGCTGTCGTAGTTTGGTTGTAAGACGTCAGCCTACAGAAAATTTAATCATAGGTTTAATCCTCGTCTAAGTTAGCCATGCTGATGACGGCTGATAACCAGAAACACGTATCCATGGATTACTTTTATGTATGTAAAAATTAATAAATAAATATATATATATATATATTATTATTATTATTATTATTATTATTATTATTATTATTATTTCATGTATCCACATAAAATGTTATAAGGAAATATAATATATTATGTGTCGATTTTCAGTATTTACTTCAACAATGCTCAATACGTGAGTACAGTTAGGTAGTAAGTTATGAAAATATATGGCAAGTAAGCTACACCGAGGCTTCTGCGTTTATTCCCCGTAGGGAATCGTTAGGCTAAAATGCATGGAATTTGTGTTACTGGGTCTTTTTATATATACACATAGTCTTTAGTCTAGCTAGCTAACCAATCAGATTCATTGTTATTTCCTTCCTGAGTTAATGTTTTCATTAGCCAATAGCAGAGCTTCTCTAAAACAAAAAAGTTCGGCTGACATTTACTTCGTCTTCTTTTGTTCTGTTTTGTATAAGAGTGACTCACTCTTTTGTGAATGTGTCGAATTACTAGGTGACCTTATTTTAACATGTGCGTTCTTTTATTTCTATTTTAGGTGTTGGTTTAGTCTAGTTTTTTATTTAATTATTTTATTTTATTTTCCCTATGCATTGTTATCTTAAAGTAAAGTTTATTCTGTGTATACATTTGTTTGCTATTTCACTTCTACAGTTTGATAGATTTTGTGGGCCTTTAAAGTTTAGAATTTAAAATTTCTCATTCAGACATAATCTACACAGGTCACTTAAATTTCTACCTGTACTCGCTTGTCGTACTTTTTTCTACTCGATTATTAGCGAGTTTCTGCTTTCTTTGAGCTCCCAGTAATGGGTCGCTAGTACTGTTTTTATTCATCGTTTTTTGTTATTGAATGTGCGTTTAAAATCTAGAGAAGTCATACCCACATAGTACTTCAGTGTTATTCGATCTTTCTTTGCCAAATATTGTGGCTTGGTAAACAATGCTTTTGGTTAGGCATTTATTTTGTAGTGAACAAAGTGTTCGAGTTGTACAGTTACAGCTTTTCTCTTCATTATTAACTTTATTATTTCTATTTGGGTGATTGCTATTAGGGTTTGGGTTATTTCTAGTGGTTATGTTTTTTGTTCTTCTTAGTGTTATTTTTATTATTGCTATATTGGTCACTTTTTATGCATTTTGTTTTCTTTTTATCTACTGCTCTCATTTAGTGTTTTGTCACCATTGTGTGCTTTAATTATCATTTTTAAGTTTTCCCAGCAACTCTAGGACAGTTTTAGGTTATGTTTATTGAATATTTTGTGCAAGGGGTTACAGTTCGTCATAACTAACCCGTGTATCTCCTGCCAATTACATAACAATTATTCTTATTTCTTCGTTTTCATGTTCTTTATGCTCTTACAAAGATGAAATGTTTTCTTTATGTAACATGTCAATATCTCCTTTGAAAATAAGTTCAAACGCTGGTTAAAATATGGACGCTTTCAGAGAAAACAACTATTTCAAACATACAAAAACTAATGCATCATTGCAAATAAGTGGCCCGTTGATTTGGGCCGAAAATACGCTGACTGCACCCCTTGTAAAGATGAAAATCTCTCTGCCTTAACAGGGGTCACCTGTTTCGTGAAACACACGATTCATTTTAAATGAATCTTGTACACCACAGTATTTTGAATCATTTACAATATCCACTTATGATGTGTCAATTACACTAGCCCTCTTTGATAAATCATCTACAATCGCTTACTATGATTAAACAGCCATTAAATAGTCATTATAGGTGTATTAGCCGTGACCCAAATGTGGAACAGGATTATCAGATATTATATACAAAATTGAGCCAGTTTTCCCCTGTAACTTTGATTAAATAGCTTTTAAAATACAAGATACATACTTAAAACCGTTTAGTCAGTTAATTTGGGCAAATCAAATATTAATCTGTGTTCTTACAAACAAAAATGTAATTTCCATATATATATATATATATATATATATAAGGAAATTGACAACATGTTGTCAATTTCCTTACTTAAAAAGCGCCTATCTGCACATATCATCGCTAGGACTACACTTATCCTAACGTCTTTTAGAACTTGACGTCTCTTTCTGCTCATATCGTGATTCGACCCCTCGGGGTTAATACCATCAAAATGAGGAGGAAGAAAAGAAAAAAAAAACTATAAGACAGTCTCGTCAGACAAAGTTGTTCTACAACGAAAGCTTGCAAAAAAAAAATTAAATAAATTAATTTTTCATTTAAATTGCACGATTGTAGATTATCAAAATATTTCACTTATATATATATATATATATATATATATATATATATATATATATATATATAGACGTACCCGTGAACTGTTGGGTCACAACTGCTACCACTATTTTTTCTACTCTGATTTCGAAAATTCATAAGCTGTGACATTCTTCTTTTATAACTAAAACATAAGTCTCTTTACTACTTTATTATTATCATTTTTTATTATTATTATATAGAAGTCAAGAGACTTATTATTTTTCTATCTAATTTACATACATGTTTATGGTGTTACCTGACAATGCTGAAAAAAGTCACTTTTTCTTTAAATGCTCACAGAAACATGTAAAAATATTAGAATATTGTTAAAGCAACAAGGTGAGAGGGGCAAGAGAAATACATAGATAACAAAGAGAGAGAGATGTATGTGTGACTGGTTCAGTTAATTATAAATTATGGCTTATTAGAAGATAACTCAATCCCTCTAACTAGGATATATTTTATCATGTATTTTGTGTTATTAAAGTGTATAGGAAAAAGCCTTATGGAAACAAATGTTGATTAACTCACATTTAGTATATTAATAGATTAAATACTCACTGAAATACCCAGGAGGATATTTAATAAGAGAAAGAAGTCAGGCCCCAAAATATTTCAAGGCAATCAAAAACATTGATCTGGTGAAAATTGTGAAAACTAGTGCTAAAATGACTGAAATTAAGGGCTTAGAAATAATAATAATAATAATAATAATAATAATAATAATAATAATAATAATAGTAATAGTAATAGTAATAGTAATAATAATAATAGTAATAATAATAATAGTAATAATAATAATAATAGTCGTAGTCGTCGTTGTTGTTATTGTAACGTCTGTTTTATATGGTGGCATGTATAGAGTGGCTTTTAGAAATTGACTTCCAAACAAACCTTTTTCTGAACAGGTCTTTATTTATCCCTTTTTCTCTCAAAGCCTTCCTTATCACTTCTTCCCGTGTTTTTTTGGACTTCCATTGTCAATTGACCCAACTGCCTCAACTATTCTACTCTCATCCACTCTTTCAATGTGACCAAACCAACAAAGTCGCCTGTTCTGCACATATCTATCTATACTGTTCAGATTTAATCTTCCTCTACATGTTTTGGACTGTTGTCCTCATCTTGATTGAAATCAAATGATTAATTGCAGAATCCCCCCAGAAGATGACCGACTATGACAGAAAGCCTCCGGAAGAAGGCCGGAACACACTGAGGCTGGAATGTTTTGCAAACGGCAATAACCAAAATAAGGAAAATAGTTTGTAAAACTTTTATTATTAATGGAGATTTGGTATCTGTTTGTTTAGAAGCCGACTCTATACTATTACTATCTTTCAATACTCAATTCAGTTTACAATACTATTTCAGACTAATGTAATATCTTTCAATGCTCAATTCAGTTTACAATACTATTTCAGACTAATGTAATATCTTTCAATGCTCAATTCAGTTTACAATACTATTTCAGACTAATGTAATATCTTTCAATACTCAATTTAGTTTACAATACTATTTCAGACTAATGTAATATATTTCAATACTCAATTCAGTTTACTATACTATTTCAGACTAATGTAATATCTTTCAATGCTCAA
>OY744518.1:153396986-153449486 GCA_963556195.1 Sepiola atlantica | reverse complement strand
GGTAAAAAGTAAATTTGTTTTTTGACTGCCTTGATTCTGTTGCTGGCATTTGTTTCCTCGATATTTTCTCTAATCAGTTACTTACAAAACGGACCACGTGAAGGTTGCCAACATCCATGTAAAAGTGGTGCTATAAAACCGACAGGATTCAAATTTGGCACACATAGATTGCCAGTCTGCGTTTTTATCATCTTGACATAGCCACCTCCCACTCTTAGATAGGAAACTATGATTATACCTGATTTTTACCTGTTATTGTGATAATAGGTATAATAATATTATAATAACTAGCAGGACCTATGGAAATTCCACAGTTGTATCTTTCATCTGCTTGCATTTAATGAACGTCCGGCACGAATGCTGACCCCACAATATTATTGTACCACCTTTGTTCAAACTGAAACACACTTATATAAGTTTTCTGGTTAATGTAGTTTCAGAATATGTCTGGTTATCGGGGCTTATCTCCAAAACTCTTTTCGGAGTTTATGACATATTTCTATTATATGGACGTCCGGCGTTAATGTAGACCTCACAATATTATTGTACCATCTTTGCACAACACAGATACTACTTAGCCTAAAGAATAAGAAAGTGTATTTTAATTCGAGTTTCACATTTAACAACACTTTCTGCATCAATCTGTATAATTTACAGTTAATATTAATATTCCCTTTAGACTAATAAATGTCTGTCAGTTCGTTACTATTAAGGAAAAAATCACTCTTTCTTCTGTTAAGATAATTGTCATTGTCAGCGAAATATTCTTGAAATAAATAAAACAAATATTTTTTATTAATTGTAACAGTTTAATTCTTTTTAAAGCAATATATATTCTGTGTCTTCTTGTAAAAATAATTGTCAGCTAAATATTCTTCAAATCACTGAAACGAATGCCACTTTTTGAAATGTATTTATTTAAAATTGTAGTTTTAGTCGACAGGACGACTTAATCTAATTTTGGAACAATTCATGTTAAAATGGGTAAAGTCAAAATTGTGACATCAAATTATCACCAATCACCATCTTTGCTAATCCGAAAATCTCATTTCTTTTTAAATGTGTGTGAAAGGTGATAACGTATGTACGAACATGAAATGTTTTAGCGTATTATTATATACATTAATGAAATGACTTTTGTTTTGCTCTTTTCATATTTCATTTTTGTTTTCTTTTCAAATCAAGGTACTTTTTGCTCTTTTCTCCGTCCTTCAGTTCTACCCTGTTATCTTCTGTTGGGACAACATCATCACCATACTATTCGGTTTAACATCTGTTTTTTTATTACATGCTGGCATGTGTTGGACTGAACAAAAGATGGCGACAACTGTTTCAGGAATCCGGGTTGATACTGTTGTCCACCCACCTTTCTCTCCGGTGGCTTGATACACTCTTGAAGAAGTATACAGCCACCACTTTTACTTGAAATATACTTTATTTGACTTAACCATTGAGATATCTCCTTTCTTAGCTAAGAGTTTTTTTTTCTGGCTATGTTCATGAGGCGGGGGGGGGGGCGGTCCTATCTACTTAGTCCTAACTTTCTCATGTGATTCTTCACTAATGTTTAAACCATAACTGAAAGCACACTTAAAATCCTTCTTATGTCACATGATTAAACTAACCAATTAAATTAAGCCTTGTAAATAATACTTACTAATCTTTTGCAGTTGGCAAATCATTTCTACACTAAACTCCAATTATTATTGCTAAGTAATATGTAATGCTGCTGCTCATACTACTATTATTATTATTATTATTATTATTATTATTATTATTATTATTATTATTATTATTATTCCTAGTAAATATATGCTCCCTCTAGTCACATATTTTTGCTGGCCTGGAAGGATAGTATCATGATAAACGAATATGTACTACACTGCCCTTTTAAAGGAGGAGGTAATGCCTGGGAAGATGGTCTCATAGGAACAGAACATATTCTACACTACTCACTCCCAAAAGAGGGGCAATGCTTTGGGGGATAGTCTCATGACAACAGAACAGATACTACACTACACCCGCCAAGAAAAGGAGGTATTTCCTGGAATAATGGTATCATGACAACAGAACAGATACTGCACTACCCTCCTAAAACAAAGATGCCTGGGAGGATGGCAAACAAAACAGATACTACACTACCTCCTGAATTGAGTATTGAAAGATAGTATATTAGTCTGTAATAGTATAGTAAACAGAATTGAGCATTAAAAGATAGTACAATTAATAGAAGTAATAGTAGAGGTTCGGCTTCAGACAGATATCAAATCTCCATTAGCACTAGATTGTCATGCTTTCATACCAGCACACGTGGCTATTGATATTTACATGAGTGATAACAAATCTTTTAAATGATCCAGCCCTCTTTCATTTAGACACACCTGTGTTTGAGGATTGAGAGCTTATCAGTGTTTTTGATGTTATTTTATTATTATTATCGTCATCATCATTTTTCACCAGCTATTTACTAGGATGCTGGTGACAACAAGTCTTCAGATGAGTGTGTGGAAGGGGTGGTATTATTATTTATTATTATTATTATTATTATTATTATTATTATTAGCTAAGGCATATATTCTGTTTTATTATTGCTTGTCTTGCGTTGTGTCTTCAACTACCTCTTTAGATGATGAAGAATAGAGAAAATATGGAGGAGGGACAACTTTTTTTGTCACCCAGTCAAGTAGAAAGCTGACATATAGATGGTAATCTTTGCTTATCTAGAAGTATGTATCAAATTTCATTGTCGCTTGCTTACAAACACACCCAATGCACCCTTCACACATTCCTAACACACACACATATATATATATATATATATATATATATATATATATATATATATATATATATTCTACCTTATTCAGGTAACCGCATGCTACATACAGCGGCATATCAACATTAATCGTCGATAACATCAAGACGAATTTCAACTTGACTGCGATAAATATGTCTCAATCAAGAGGGATTAAACGAAAAAAAGTAGAGGAAAAAAAATATGCTTATACTTTTCACAAGGATTTATATCACCGAACGTACTCAAGTTTTTAAAGTAAATAAATAATTTATTTTAAAAAACATAAATAAATGCGTTGTCCAGGTTTTCAAAATATTTTTTCAAAATATTCTTTCAAAATATTCTCCTTCTTATTGCCATTTCACCAACGCTTCCATGTGTGACTTTTCATTCTATATATATATATATATATATATATATATATATATATATATATATATATATATATATATATATATATATATGCATGTGTGTGTGGGTGTGTGTGAGAGAGAAATCAAATCAACAGAATAGTTGTTCTTAAACTTAATTTAGATGCCATTTCTATTGATTAGTGTCAGGTGCTCAATAAGCTGGAGCTTTTGAAAGCCATATTTGCTTGTTGGATGCATAGATGTAGATGTAACTCAGCATCCAAACAGCCATCTCTGGACAATGTGTTGTCCACAAACAAAGGTAAACAAACCTGCCAACCACTACCAATCTTATTCCATAGACAAAGATGTCAAGCTCAGTGCACGGTTCAGCAGGTGCAGAGGTAAACATTGCTTTAATCTGTAAAATAAAGACATTTGGTTAAAAGGTAAATTAAATGACAAAGTCCATTCTAACATATTTTATCAACTTTATTTCACGTCTTAGCTCAACAAACAAAAGAAAGAGGTTAAGAAATGATTTTACGTCAAAAAAGGGTTCCATGTTTCTGTGAGTTGTACGTGCTTCACGTCTGCTTGGGTTGACATCTTAAGTCCAACTGACTTAGAAGTGGGGAAAAATGTATAAGTAGTTCAGTGGAAGTGCATCTCATGTAAAGTGTTTTCATTAGATAATAGATTAATCAGTCAGCATAGAATTATCAGCTTACATAGAAATAAAATAGTCCATCAAAATGTAACTGCTACAGGTCTTTGTGTGGCTAATTGGAAACTCAGATGCTGTACACAAAGGTAAGAAGTGGTCCATGATGTGCTAAATGTCAACCTCTGTGCATGCCAAGAAGTCAGTGTCATCTGCATAGAGAATCTCTCTGATCAGTCTGAGAAGTTTTTGATTTAGCATTAAACTTTCTCAAGTTGAATACCTCTCTAGTAGTCCTTAATCAAAAATAGATATCTCTGGAACAGTCCCGGAAAGCATATACAAGCAAATAAGATCGAGAAAAACGTTGCAGCAAGGATATCACCTTACTCTGATTTATGCCGTTGTCAATGGGGATTTCACCAGACAGCTGGCCACGAAATGTAATGTTTTCACTTACTGAGGCATGTATAAACCATTATACACCCGTTGGGAACTCAGGTTCTGGATCATCTGTTGATAAAATCACTTGGACGCTGATGTTAATTTATAAATAAGGATTAATTAGAAAGAGAAGAACAGTCACAAAAAAACAAACAGAAACTGGTTACTTGCGTGTGCACGTGAGAAAGAAACACAGACAGATTGGTTGTTTTGTTTTATGGCATATAAAGCCTTTTCGGGTAATTTAATGCCAAATCCAGTTATTTTGGTAAAAGTTTTTATGCTTCAAGTTCTTTATATCTTCAAATATTTATTCATGGTGTTTGGTTTGGTTGTTTTGTAGAGGAAAAATGTTGTTTTTGTTTTTAGCTTTGCAGTGCATGATTGAGTTGTGCAAAGGGAAAGGAAGAAAAAAACAATAGCATCAATGTTTGGTCCATTTTAAGTCAGGATGTCGGTATCTTCAGACAGCCTGATCTGGACAGACAGGTTGATAGACAGATAGATAGCTTGTCTCATTATTTAGCTACATGCCCGAACCTACCCCTCTCCCTGAGAGACAACACCTTGGATATGTCCTCTTTGCTTGTTGCCAGAAAGAGACAGAATTATCTCTGTCCGGAAGTCACATGATTTTGTCAACTTCCGTTCTGGGGTCACCTCTGACCTTTAGGTGTCACTCAAACTTTTTCATTCAAATAATAGGTTTCGTTATGTAATACAAAGAAACCCTGGGCTTTCATATCTGTACAGCTGCTTGATCACACTTAGTAATTTAGACGAACACCTTACTCGTCCAAGTATTATCCAGAGTGCATTTCTATCGACTGTGTCAAATGCTTTGGTTAAGTCGATAAAAATCTGATACAAAGGCATGCATTGTTCAATGCAGTTCTCTTGTATCTGTCTGGCTGAAAGCACCATCTCAACTACCTCTTCCCGTTTCACCTCTAAAACTGCTCTGAAATTCTGGAACAGCTACAGACAAAATATCATCCATCAGTTAGGCAAGAGTCTTGCAAGCACCTTGCAAACAGAGTCCAATAATAGTCAAGTCTCGAGCACAGTTTGGGTAATCACGGGCCGTTTGCATTCATTCCACTGATGCCACAATGACTGATCGCACCCCACGTCTTGCAATCTCTACCCACGCAAGAATTAAAATCACCGAAAAGCGACAACTTGTCATGAACAAGACACATACACCATGGCAGTTCGAAGAGACTCATAGAATAAAATCAAGGACCTTCCGATTTGTCTCCAAGGTCAATGTATGGATAGAATTGTCACATATTAATCATGCATCAGAGAGACAAGCAATTACATAATGTGATCAGTCGTACCAGAAGGACACTCCATGTAGTCGAGAAGTTATTTAGGCCGGTGAATTCCCTCGGACAACCTCCATCTTTATCTACAGATGGAGATTTTACAAACCTTAGTTTGTAGTCGAGAAGAGATGTTTTAATTGCAAACCCAACAACAGCTCTCTCTCTTTCTCTCTCTCTCTCTCTCTCTCTCTCTCTCTCTCTCTCTCCATTCAGATTCGTGAAACTGGATGATACTAGAGAAGCTTATCTCCACATGAACTATAAGACCAACTCCTACAATAATTTCAAATGAAAGGAAAACAAAGTCCTTCTATAAATAACAACAATATATTTATTTAAGTGACCTACACCATTGGGTGTAGATTGCCGAAGTCTAACAATGAAGGAAGTAATAAAGTAAGAAAGTTTGTCTGCTGCTTTTCTTCGAGCTGTATATCTTCACGTGGAGAATAGACTTGCTCGGCTGTCCAATGAACAGTGGCAGGGGAGAGGACGTCTTTCTTCGTTGGTATCGGGAAGCTCTCTGCCTGACCTGCAAATCTCAAAGGGTCTAGAAGTAGTCCTTCAATAGTTCAGTCGAAATTAATACGCCTTGGAGACTGATGATTTGGCCTCGTGTGACCAAACCACCTCGCAGGGGCTACTCTCCGCAAGGAGAAAGGAATGTTAATATTTATGACTGCTACATCATTTCCTTTATCTTATTCTCTCCTAACAGATGAGTTTCTGACAGAGCTGCTACATCCACGTTCAATCGCTGAAGTTTTTTTGACCTAGTTGCCATTCTATACTCCTGACATCAGACGAATTTCTCTCCAAGAGAGTTCTTACATTCAAGCAGATGTTGAGTCTGTCTGACACGTTTCCTGGCATAAAATTTACGCTTTATTTTATTTCTATTAGCCTCTCCCTCTTGGACAGAGTTTAAAAAAGAAAGAATTTCTAACCTAATAGGTAATAGAGTCAGACTTTTTTAAATTGAAGGAGTCAAAGTCAAATGTTTGGACTACCGGATCCACAGCAATGGTAATATAATAGTATGCGTGTAATGATGATATTCATTAAGTCTTGAATCTTTTATATTTTTTCTGTCATTCCAATTTAAAATACAAGCCTGACTGCTGTTGTAATGTCAGTTTGAAAACTATTTACGTGTGACCAGCGGCAAGTTTTAACAGAATGGTTTTCAGTATGAACCAAAAGACTGAATCGAGATTAGCAAAAAAACAAAAACAGAAACTATCATGTCCTCATATATTTTCTGATGTTGATTCGATTGACATATACAGCACTTTTTTCACTTATTGTTAGTCAATCATGTGTGCATCTTTTATTATAGTAGAGATGATTTTTTGTATCATGCATTGTCTCTTTTAATGGAGGGAAGTTACATTGTTATCGCCATTAATAAAATCATAAGACAACTTCACATGTGTGTTTCCCACTTCAACATAACTTTCATAATTACACATTGAATAATAATTTTTATTTACTACTCATTTCTTGACCATTGCTTGAAATGAAAATGAAATAGCATAAAATAAAAGGAAAATTTGAAATTCTTGTTTAAAAAATTCCAGAATGTATTTTTCATAAACAAGTCAGCCATTTTAATCTTTTGTTAATAGTTGAAAAAAAAAGAATTACTTTGTGACCCTTCGAAATTTCAAAGAAATTTGAAAGTATTTAAACGGTTAATAGAAATTTCTGACTTTAAAATTCTTAACAGATTCTCATGTACTAAAATATTGAAAGTTTTGGGAACTATTTACATCCAATGATTTTATAAATAAAGATTAAAACATTACCTTAACAAAATTAACAACAACCGGTGGTGTTCCCTGGAGTCTTAATGACAACAAGTCTTCCCAGATTTCCAGTACTCTCCACCTCATTTGATAACCATTGTAACAGCTACTTACCATCGATTTCTTGCTGGCAACAACCATTGGACTTCTTTGGGATTTGGGTGGTAATAAGCCTCCCCTTCACGACTATTTTGTGTGGTATCAGTCGAGGCTGGTGCCATCACATTGTGTGTGTGCGTGTGTGTGTTTTGGGGCATTATTTACTGTATCTAACAGTATAAGACCTGCACGAGGAGTCTTCATAATCGTTTAAAAATCGAAAATTAAACAAAATATTGGGGAAAACACATTCAATAAATATCACCAATCGTGTGAAAATGTAGTGTTCAACCGAACTGTATATTTTTTCTCCCAGCGATTATCAAGGCTCTTGTCCAGAACTTATGGGCGGCCATTTCTTCCCGTTCTAACTTAACAGTGGACACTAGGTTTGTTTTGAACAAAAACACTAATAAACTTATCAAGGTAGGGAGAAGAGTAACTTATCTTGCCTTTGGTAACATTTATTTGTTGCATATTTGTTTTCTCACCTCTTTTTCGTTCTGTTAGATACAGTAAATAATGCTCATATTTTTTTTATGGGGGAGTCAGTTTATGAAATTTGTTACAATTTCAGTTCCCTTTATTATTATTATTATCATTATTATTATTATTATCATTTTTATTATTATCATTATTGTTATTATTGTTATTTAGTTTGGTAATATCTGGAATTTCATTGATAAAAAGTAGTATTTTAGGTTACTGGTTTTCCTTACGATATTTACCTCCACCAAGGAGGTTATGTTTTCAGTCGAGTTTGTTTGTTTGTTTGTGTACACATCCAAGCCCTCGCTAAAATTAGGTCATGGTCGAAATTTTCACAGAATTTCAACTTCTGATTCTCCCAAAGTCGATGTATGGATCTGATGCTCTTATATAACAGTAATCACTATGCAACATTTCAGCATGATTAGATAAATAGTTTTTGGGTTATCAACGTTACCATTGCATAACTTAAGGAATACTTCATACAATATGGAGAAGTAAAGCCCAGATAAGACTTAAGCCCATCCTTACTTTGTCTCACAAGTGACTTATGTTCTGGGCCATTTCGGTGGCTTTTTATCTGTTGGGCTGAGGTATCTGTCCTGGATAGTCCTAAGGGGTCCACCCTCCCAGGCCTTGCCTCCCCTCTTTGGGGTGGAATTTTTTTATCGCTATCTACCTGAGACGCCCCGACAGGGGAATGCCGGCAGGGCTGCCCAGGCAATTTTTATGAGGCCAGAGTTCCCCTTCTTTAGGGGCGCTGGTTTGATTCTCCCCACCTTCTGACCTTGTATCACATCTTCCTGCGATGGGAAGGAAGTAAATCCAGTTATGTCATTGCAGATTTTTACATCTTTTGAAAAGGATTATATTTGTTTGTTGTAGTCTTGAGTATTTTACTTGATAGTTACTTCTGGAAAAGCATCTTCTCTCATAGGAATAAATTTGTTGCGTACATAAATTGACTGTGTTAGGCAGTGTAATAGTGTTAGTTACATCTTGTATAAGAATAGCAACAGAATTGAAGTAAAACAAAGAGGAATTGTACATATACATGATGTTCTTCCTCGGTCTACTTAAAATTAAACGGAACTTTCATGAAAAAACATTTATTTGCAAGAACTACCCTTCTGTGGAACACAATACCACTGTGCTGCTTCCCAGTTGATTACAACAGTGGCGTTTTCTAGTCCAATTTTAACAAATTCTTGTTGAGCCGTTCTCTTAAATAATTATATTCTACCCAGTTTCAACCATCGTCACCAATCCGCAAGATGTCTCACCGTTCACCTGAAAAACTCATTAACCCTTATCCTCGAGTGGCCTTTGGGTCTTCATTAGTACATAAAAAAAGCAGAATTTAAAAATACAATGACTGGTTCGTTTGCGGAAAAGATCCTTAGAATTCTATTTTGAGACAAACTGTACTGAAGTTTTCCATATCTACTCTTTTCATATGTGAAACAAGACATATTGCCACTGAAGAGTAAGGGGCTACTGTGATATGGGGCAGATTTATAGGTGGGCAACCTAGGTGGGGAGTTAAGCAGCAAAAAAACATGAGTTCAGTTCTCTCATGTCGATTGCATTATAAGAGTTGGGGAAAGTCCCTCTTTACTTGCCTCCCCACAAGGTTTTTAATGTGGGGAAAATCCAGCTCCCCAAAAAGAAGCACTTTGGATTAGGACAAAAATGTTAAAATTGCCTAGGTCTAGAAGGATTTCTTCTCTACTGACCGAGAACAGAAAAGATGAAGTGTAGTATCAGAAAAGATACTACACTTTGATCATTGGGGAAATGTCTTCAGTTGTCAGAAGGGTGGAAAGATCACCAGTTTAAATAAGTAGTACCAATGCAAAATTGGTTCTTTTATAGAATCAACTTTGGATTACTTGGCCATATACAACAACAACAATTTAATAATTGAGCATTGTTTCACTGTCTGTTGGTCACTTATATGCTCCCAAACTACTCCACAGAATTGCACTAAGTTTGGCATGAAGCATCGTTGAAATGCCAGATGTGTCACCGACTGATTATTGGATTAGTTTGGAAAATTGGTAAACACTTAAAGATGAATTCGTATTTTTTTACTATTAAAATTAATATTTTCTATCTGTCAAAATCCCTAAATTATTTAAAAATCTATATTATATTTTAAAAAAATTTTTTTTTTTTTTTTTAAACATAGTTCACCCTAAACAAGGCAGGCCGCCACTGTAGACATAAGGGGCTACTGAAAAAAAAGGGAGAAGGTTTTTGTTTTGTTTTGGGGGGTGGGGTGATGGGGGGGGGTCAACCTAAATTGGGGTCTGCACAGCGAGATGTCTGTTTACATTAGTTTTAAATTTCTGCATGTTAGTACCGTCGGGGAAACAGGGGGCAGGGAGGGAGTTCCAGAGGCTAGCAGCACGAGGAAAGAAGCTATTTGAGTAGAAAGCTCTCCGGCATCTGGGGACCTCCACAGTGAATGGATAGGATTTAGTTGATTGTCGAGTTGGTCTAGTGTATTTACGTCGAGGGGGCACCAGAGTAGCCAATTCATCGGAACATAATCCATTGAAGTATTTGTAAAACAAGCACAAGGATGCTACATTGCGGCGATGGGACAGGGACTGGAGCTTGGTTGACAGTAAGGGACCTATTAGGTTGGCGACTCTTTTTTGGACCTTGTTAAGGAGGGAGAGACTAGTAGATGATGCACCAACCCAGATGTGGCAACAATACTCCATGCATGGGCGGATGGTTGTTTCTCTGTCTGTTGATCACTTATAGGTTCCAAAACTACTATACCGCATTGTAAAATATTGTGCATGATACATCCCTGGAATTTCGGATGTTTCATTAAAATGTTAATACTATTACTGCTACTAAAATAAACTTATAGGTTCCAAAAATATTGAACAGAATTGCACAAAATCTGGTATGAATCACCCTTGAATGTCATAGGGTGGTTAAGATTATACTTCGGTTGTTACTGCTATCGACAATGCTATCAATAATAATAATCAGTTTCAGACTCAAAAGATATATCAATTAGGTGTAAATATAATTTTAGAAGACAGTAGCTAAGTTATGTTTCATAATTTTGAAGATGTGGATTAATAATTTGGATTATTCAGACTACTATTTTCATCTTATCAACCCGTGATATAACGACTAAATGTGTTGATTAGCAATCAGATCTAAGTGACAGTCTTGTGAAGGATAAAGGTTCAATCCTTACTACAGGCGATAATAAATAAGAATAACATAAAATAATTAACATTTCTACCTAGTCATGTCTGACTAACGAAAAACAATCTACCCCCATGGATTAAATAAAGGGTTCAGTTTGAAATTCCATATAAGTTACCGAGTCTGAGATAAAGATTCCATAAAGTCCGAAAAGATGCATCTGAAGCAGGTCGGAGGTTACATCAGCCAAAACGTTGTGAAAATAACGACCAAGATTAGAATAGTAGTCCAAATACTCCGAATAATAGAAACAGCTGATTTGTTTTGGGAAATGTTTTAAGAATTCTTTTATACACAAAAAAAAAATACATAAAATTTATTTAATAAATACATAATTTAACATTTGACAAAATATAAATTTTAGATTTAATGAAAATCTTTTTCAACCACCAAATTTAGAAAGCCTATATTCAGAAGATCAGGAAGTTTCATCAGATGTCCAGCTGGTTTGGCAAGCCAAGAGCAGGCTCAAGGTGTTCCCTCGAATAATGGAATGGAGAGGCGCTCGGACAGCCAAGTCAGTTTATAATGGTCCTCAGTGTAGTGCATCATTAATAAACCAAAGCGGTTAAGGAAGTCACTCGTGGTGGGGTCAATCGCTTCACTCATCTCCACAGTAATCGGTTGGAATGCAAATCTATCTCAAGATGGAAGTGTAATAAGAGATGTTCGGATCTACTCAAGACAAATTAAATTAATTCTCTTAAGTTGTTTGCCTCCGGAGACGTGAGGAAATGTCTTGTCTTATCAGCTAGAAAGGGTAAAAGATCCTCAGACAGAATTTTAGAAGATAAGAAATCCTGGACTGTGGCAGCTCAAGCTTAATGTATTAGATGAAACATACGTTTTATTTTCACATTAACTGTTTGATTGGTATCCATTCTTGCTGCATTTCCCCATAAATAAAGAGTAAAAAAAGTTAAGTACATTTTGTATAAAGTACAATAATTTGAGGAAGAGTGCCAATCGTTATTATTATTATTATTATTATTATTATTATTATTTGTACTCACTAGGAGTTCTCACACAGATCATCGTCAGTGATTGCTAACCGACAACAACCAGTGGTATTTCCTGGAGTCTGAGTGACAACAAGTCTCCCCAGATTTCCAGTATTCTTCACCTCTTTTCGATAACGATGCGGTATCGCAACATCCTCTTACCATTGATTTCTCGCTGGTAAGGACAATTGGTCTTCTCTGGGATTTGGGTGGCAATAAGCCTCCCCAAGGTCCCAGCATTCTCCGCACTTTTCCAGTGGAGGTCTGGTTCGTGCTGTCCCTCGTCGGTCTTCTCATCCTCCTCGACCCTTTTTCCTTTTCTCTTTCCTTATTTAAAAAAAAAAATAATTAAAAAAAAAAAATAATTATCATTATTATCATTATTATTATTATTTACTCACTAAAAGTTTTTAGATTAGTCATTATCACTGATTGCTCACTAGTAATAACAAGTGGTGCTGCCTGGAGGCCGAATGCCAACAAGTCTCCCCAGATTTCCAGTACTTTCCGTTTCTTTCGATAACTATTGCAAATCATTTTGCGGTATCACAACAGCTATTTACTATTTATTTCTCACTATTAACGGCCATTTGCATTCTTTGAAAATTAAAAGCCAATAATCCTTCCCAAGGTCCCAGTGCTCTCTGCACCCTTCCAGTGGAGATCTCATTGGTGCTCTTTCTCCTCTGTCTTTTTTTAAAGGTTAGGTTGAGGTTTAAAGGGCGGGCTTTATATCTAGTGGAAGAGGGGGTTATCCTTTTCAACAAAAAATGATGGCCTAAGGGGTATTTAATCAAGCAGATGGGTCATTATAGGCTTGCTACCTCCATAATATATGTGGTGGTTCCTGTATGGGATCATGTGGAGTCATTGTATTTTAATTAATTCTGTTAACTTTTACCTAATTACATTTATTTGTTTAGTGCCAAGTCACACAGAATATGACTTGCCGGACCACAACGTCTTGTCAAAATGTCTCCTTGACTAATATAATATTGTCACAAACACAAAGTTATATAAATCCCCCCCCTCCCTAAAAAAACGAAACAATTTTGACCATTACAAAAACAATTAATAGGAGCTTAACTTCACAAAATTAAAACTTTTCTGGACCCATAACAATAGTCATATAAAAAAAAACTTAATTGAAAAATCCTTTAATTTTTCAATTTTTATTTTTCAATGATCGTGTGCACAAGGATCTAATACTTTCCGGAAGAAGCATGCTTAAAAAGACAGACTACTCTGATAATGCACCTTATACATGTTACATATACCTCCCCTCTTAGGGGAGGTCTAATGTCTCACAAGTCACAACCAAATAAAATATGTGAACGTTCATAAACATACCTTGTGTCTCCCACGTTCAACTATAGAAATCCTCCGTGACTGAGGCAGTCATTCCACGATCGTCTCCAAGGATGAATTCTTGCTGGAATTAAAGTTGGACACAACAACACAAAGAAAAGAACAATTCGAAGAAAGGATCTTTTATTGTCATTACCTTCTTTTCTGCAATTTATTGTTGATTTTAAGACATTCTCTACACGTGGTTTGGTGTTCGTCTGACAAACTTCCAACCTACTGCCTATCCGCCTTACTCTCTCTTTCTTCTAAGCATGTGACATCTCGTTCGTTTCCAGTACATGGTCGGGTCGAGATGACACTGAATGCACATGTTGACCAAATGACCTTCCCCCTCGTGTACGTGTTAACGTTGGCCCGCGAATCTAAATCACGATATGACTACTAGTAAACTAATACTTACTATTTAACATATTGTTACATATACATTTAATTTCTCGTACCTTTTCTTCTTCGTCGTAGAAGGGCGCCGTCTCAATGTCGTCTAGTGGTTGAGTTTCTTTCTTCGTTTCTGTACTGCCGTGAACATCGCCGTCCGCTGTGTCTACAACAAAAACCTTCCCAACAAAATTCACGCGGCAACAATCTTTTACTTTGATTTTGTTTTATTCAGGCGTCAGTCTACCGTCGATCTTGGAGATGTTTCTCCAACGTTAAGGGAGAGACCAAATTACTACTCTATCGTAGTTAATTCCTAGCTATGTCCTTAGCCATTCGAGAAAGGGGGAAGAAGGAATCTCATGACTGTATTCTCTTAGGGGTTTAATTCCCCTAATCATGTTGAAGACTACATAGAGAAATCGTCTGTTCGGCCTGCTTCCAAAACCCAGACTGGCAAAACTCTGTTTCCCACACAAAGGCCCGTGACGTCACAGAACTCCTATGCGCAGGTGCACCTTAACCCTTGACCTGAGGTCTTGTCAACGTGGTGGCCCCGTCAACGTTTGTTAGCTCCAACTGTGAGAACCAGTTTATTTTGCACTTGGTTGTATAGGTTCACCCACACTAAATCGCACAAGCCAAACCAAACGATCGCCCACATATACGTCCACTTCAACATGCGTCTGGCCTCACAGGACATTTATCCAACAATATATTCACAGGCACACATACTAAAAAAGATATAAACAGTGTTAGAATAAACCAAACTTCAATATTTCAGATTGACTACTGTTATTGCACCCTAATACTGTTCTCTGTTTTAAGATGATCACCTCCCCATCCCTCTAAGACCATCTTTTTTTACTAATGAATCATCACTTATCAAGGCCCAAAAGCCACTCGAGGATAAGGGTTAATGAGTTTGTCAGGTGGATGGTAAGACAACACTTTGACGATTGGAGACCATGGTTGAAACTGGGCAAAATTTAATTATTGAAGAGGACGGCTCAACAAGAATTGGTTAATATTGGACTTGAAAACGACCACATAGTAGTCAGTTGAGAAGCAGATCCGTCGTATTGTGTTCTGCAAACAGGTAGTTGTTGGGAATAAATTTTGTTCATGAAAGTTCTGTTTAGTTTTAGACGGAGAAAGAAAGGAAAATTATTTACAGTGGTTGTAGCTAGACGAGTTTTTGCTGTGAATGTTTTACTGGGAGGAATCGGAGATTGGAGCTCATTCGAGCACCTACTATAAAAATAACGATAGAGTAGAGAAAGACTAGCAACTTCTCTTCTGTGAGAAAGAGGCTGTCGGACATTCTTCACTAGATATGAATCAGGATTGATCCTTTCATCTGAGCTGGACTTATTTTCTTCTCAGTTTCAGAAAATAAACTGAGTTTTATGCACCTGTATATATTTATTTCACAATCTGATTTGCTTTTTTTGTTTGTTTTCTCTGAATACTCAAATATAAGCTGACTATTAGCATTTTATGCAGACGGACTGACAGAGAAAATCAAAGCAATAGGACAAATGTAGGCTGTGCAGGCATTAGGAGCACATAAGACTCAAACCCTAAGAAATTCTGATACATGGCCCCTACTAGGACACTACTCTTTGTAAACAAACCAATGTTATTTTTTTTTGAATCACAAAAAATCGAAGAATTACTAAGTTTTACTTAAATTTTCAGCATTTATTCAATAAATTATATGAATTAATATGACGATGAATCGAATGAACAAAATTTGATTACTTATGAGGACAATTTATGACAAGCATTTGTTGACATTTGATTTGTAGATGACCATGTTGTAGTATGCAGGGAAGCAGTCCCGTGGTATAGTGTCTCACAGACAGAAGTTCTTAGAAAGAAACTGTTCACGGAAATTCTGCCTGATGCTAACTGTGGTAATAAGACGAGTTTTTGCTGTGAATGTCTTAAAAGGAGAAACCAGAGATTAGAGCTGAGTCGAGCATCTTCCATGAAAATAACGATAGAGTAGAGAGAGACTAGTAATGTCTCTTCTGTGAGAAAGGGTTGGTTTAGTAAATGATTATTTTGTCTTTATTTCATGTGAAAATAGAGATCAAATATTTGCTCTGTGAAAAGTACAACCGAAACATGTATGCACATATGTAACCAATAATGTTTGTATAAATCAAAATTTATACTATATATATATATAAATTTGTGTGTGTGATGTTTGTATGTTCCCTATAGAAATAAATGTTAGAGAATCTACATAAAATCTAAAAGTGTATTCTTGTGTCAAATTTACAGGGGAAGACAATGGACGTGTTCCTGAATCTCTAAGTGCACCTCTAAGGAGACTATGGGGGCATAACCGTCTAAAAACTTTAAATATATACTATTTTGATGAAATTTATATCATACGTATACAATTATCTGGAGAAGACAATGAAAATGATCCCGAATCTCTACATTACTCTCTATGGGCCAAATATCTATGTCACCCCACATCTAAGTGACCCATGTGGACAGAACCTCCTTAAAACTTCAAATACATATATCCGATTTTAATTAAATCTAAACCATATGTATAAGACACTAATTCAAAGTTTTCAGCTTCTTTCGAGTATATATTGGGGGCGAAACAGAAGAAGGGATCAGTAAAAACAAAGAAAGTAATATGGTGTTATGAGCATAGTAAAAAAGTATATAGTAGTCATCCTCATTCAATCCCGACCGACGTCACGACTTCCTGCTTGTGTTATATAATTTTCATCGATTATTTATTGTTTTCAACTAGGTAATAACGGAAAATAATTAAAAAAATTTAAACATCATATTTAAAAATTTAATTTATTTGGGCAATAAATTAAAGAAGAATAAATGTCAATTTTTTTGTTCAGAAGATATTTTACTCTTTTTTTTTTTTACAACATTTAAACTGTTGAATAGAAAGTCATTTCTGGCTTTAAAAAAAACAATAATAAAGAAAAATGCAAGGATTAAGTATCTCCTGCGACGCTGGGGAGGGTCATCTAGTATATATATATAACCTAAGTTGTCAGGAAATAATTACCTGGGACATGGAGTAAAGTTGGCCCTTGGCCATCTGTTTGTATATCGGCTAAGGAAAAGGTGAGGGAAAGTAACATTGGGTTTAACATTTTATTTATGTTTTTGTGTATTCAAGTACACACATAACACATGCTGGATGTAAAGGCAACTAATATATATATATATATATATATATATATATATATATATATATATATATATATGTGTGTGTGTGTGTGTGTGTGTGTAAGTATTTCTTATTCTATCTCAACCGTGAAGCCATAAAACAGTAGTGTCTGTCCTCACTAATGAAAGGTCTTAGGCCCACCTACGCTCTCATTATCACAACACCCACACACGAATATGTCGCCCACACACACCTGATTGGAAAAGCGCCGTCGCTGCAACTACATGTTTGCAGCCACCTACTGACCAACACGATGCATTTTGGAATAATATTTGAACGAGCAGATATAGCTTCAACTGCATATTTTGTGAATGTATCTAAAAAGATAAGCTATTTGTGTATGTTCTTATTAATACATTTCTCATAAAATTAATACAGAAATATGGTGCTTATATGTATGAAAATAAAACAATTAAATTAAAAATCCATGATACAGGGCAAGTCTTTTTAATACCTGCATTTTTACAAGTTATCTAAATAAGCATCCTTTTACTCTTGTAAAAGATATATATATATATATATATTATACTAATTATGAGTTATTCAACATTTGTTTCTCTAAACTTTTTTTCAATATATTTTAGTAAAGCAAAATAAATGCTAATATGCATTCCTTCTGGGAATGAGTTATATATATTTTTTAACTTAATTGTTGTAATTAGCCGTAATTCATTTTAACTGAATAAGTCACCCATCTCTCTTTCCTTCTCTCTCTCTCTCTCTATATATATATATATATATATATATGTATTCCTTTCAACCCTCTAACTCCATGTGAATTCAACTACTCTCTAATCTTTCTTAATGTCCTTGTGAGCATTTACAGAAAGAGTGACTCTCTTTTTAAAGTGTTATCTAATTTACATGTGTCTGTACACACAAATAAGTCTCTTTACTTCTATTTAAGAATAATAAAGAATAATAATGCTTATGTATAATAATAATAATAATAATAATAATAATAATAATAATAATAATAATAATATAGAACTAAAGAAACTTTTAGCTATGCCAGAAAAAAATGTTTTAAAAGATATCTCACAGTTTACAAATTTTCGAATGAAATCAAAGTAAAATAAATAGTAGTTGTGACCCAACGGGTCACATGTACGTCTCGTGTGTATATACTGATCGGTACTTAGATGAGTTACCGCTTGAGGATACCAAGTGCCGTCAGTTCGGTGGTGGCTGCAAATTTATTTTCTCTAATACCTTTGGATAACGTATGAATTATCTCTCCTCCTAGTTATGGGTTAAATAGTAAGTTAGACTATGCTCAAGTTAGGATTCAGGTAGAGAAACTAACCTAGGAGAAGGAAAACTTTGAAATAACACCAGTTCTTCTCTGCTTATCTCAGCTTTGCTTCTGGTCATCTTGGATTTCTTCTTGTCAATGAATGTAATCAATGCTTGGTCAGGAGAAGTACGAATGGTTACTATGCAACCCTGGCTTCATTATAACCTCATCATTTCACATTATAATAGCATTTTCTTGGATCGATCATGCTTAAGTTTGAAATAGCACTTTCCTTAGTCTGTCATGCTGAAGTTTAAAATGGCACTTTCCTTGGTCTGTCATGCTTAAGTTTTTAATAGCGTAAGAGGCTCTGTTCATCATTTGATTCATAATGATTAAGTCTGAATTAACATCTTCGCCACTGAAAGTGCAGATTGAATGAATGCATCTTAAGAATATACGTTTTTGCTACCAATTCCATGACTCTCAAGAAGAAGTTGAATCTCTAATTCTTAAAATGTCTGCACACTTTTCCACACTCAGCGTGAAATGGCTTCTCCAGTCTTAAAACAGCCTTCAACACACATGGACAAAGGCCAGGATCCGCTGCCAAAGATGGATCAATATTGTATTTTCCTTTATCTTCTTGTACATCATCTTGATCAATTTCTCTGTCTCTTTGATGTTTCTTACTTCACATCTACAGTCATCTACCGACTGTAAAGAAATACGAAATCTGTATTGAATAATGGATGATAAGTATAGAAAAGAAAGATTTAATGCATTCGGGCATCATTGGACAATTTTGCAGACACCCATTCTGAGCGGAGATAATTCTTCAGAAGGCAGACTTATAAAATATAATACTCGCAAAGATGATGGGATATATATATATTCTTTTCTTTTTTGCAGAATAATCTATTCATATATATATATAATCCTCCACACATAGTTTTTGTTGTATAACAGCTCTTCAGTGTATCTAGACAGGCAAGTGCTTCAAGCAAGGATCGAAACTCGACTGTTTCATTTACAGTAAGCTCTTCAAACCGCTACATTATTGATAACAGACCACGAGTAAATGAAATCTTAATGTTTATACAAACGCTATTAGCCACCGAAGAGTGCTCGATTCAATTTTACGGAGAGTTTTGCATTATCCCTAATGGTAGTTGGAGATTTCACCTACTATAGTGATCAACGAACAAAGAAATTAGGTTACGGAAAAGTTTTGTGCGACATATAAAAATAATTTATTATGCATGGATTTATTGAAAACCAAGTATTCTTCAAAATCATTGTCTATGACCTTCTACCAATGACCCGCAAGCTTAAGGAGTTGGTTAAAGTATCAATTCTTCAGCTGTGAATCAAAAAATATTTGACAGGATTCTTCAACTTCATCAAAAGACTCAAATCATCGGAGACCCTTCATAAAGTGCTGCATTGATCAGAATAGATAATAGTCAGACAGGCCGGATGCAGCAGTAGTAATTGTGCACCGTCCAATTATTCAATCTTCTTCCTGGTCTTGGTCGTATCATAGACTTGATCAATTTGCTCGCAGTAAAGTTGATCATTGATTATGTAGCCATTCAGCACAAGTTCAAATTGCAAAATGCTTTTGAAGTTTCATCAAACAGAAATCATGACCTTCTTTTCAAATTAACAAGGGGCACAAAATTTTTCCTCAACCTATAATACATATAAAAACCCAGTTCAGATCGATTCCTATAAGGGATCAAATTCCAGAGCAAATTCTATTCGAATCTGAATGATCCAAATCTTGTTTAAAGTGTGTCGATTCCCATTTGACCGTTGTTTTTTTTTGGGGGGGGGGGGGGCTTTCATGGACATTTGAAGACTTTTTGTATCAAAGTTCACTTTGATGGTGTACGGTTTTCATCTTGCAACAATGCGGTTACCACGGGAGATTTTTATAATATATATATATATATATATATATATATATATATATATATATATATATATATATCTACTATAAATAACCCGCACTCAACCCTTAATAGCACAAATGACATCTACAAACTTGCAAAATCTTTTAACATAACACCTTCAAGCAGATCTATAGTATCAAGAATAGATACACTTATAGAATCAATATCAAGATACATTGACTACATGCTGAACCCGTACTTACAAACATTCCAGGATATTCCTCAACAAAATAAAAGAAATAAATACTCTTCCAAATGAAGCAATTTTAGTAATGATGGACGTCTCTGCCCTTTATACAAACATCCCACATAATGAGGGTATTCAAACTTGCAAATAATTTCTTACAAAGATTTCTTGAATAACAAAATACAAGACTTATGCTATATAATCCAATTTATCTTAACACATAATAAATTTCAATTTAATAATAAACATTACCTACAAATCAGAGGCACCACCATGGAAACTAAGATGGCGCTCAGCTATGCAAATGTATTCATGCATATATTAGAGACTAAATTAATTAGCAACTATCCCTTTAAACCTATTTACAACTGTCGATGTATAGTTGAAATTTTCTTCATATTGACACATGGACTAGACAACCTACTAAATTTTCATCAATACGCCAACAATTACCACCACACAATAAAATTTAACATTGAATATTCACACACCTCAATTCCATTCCTAGATATAATAATCCGATCCCAAAATAGCATATTATTAACCTCCATCTACACTAAACTGACAGACAACCACACATTCCTAAAGTACTATACCAACCAGCCACTTGGTCTAAAAACATCCATTATATATAGTGCCATCATCCGCATCAAACACATTTGTTCAGACCCTCATGATTATATCCCCCACATTCATAAATTAGCACAAAAATTCTACCAGAGCCACTTCCCTATTAAACTTATTAAATTAGTCATAAAAAAGACAACATCCATAGACAGACAACAACTCCTTAGATATAAGGAAAAAATGCACAAGACCACATTCCTATGTTATTCACTCATGGCTAACATACACATAAACTTACCGGTTTTCTAACTAGATATTTTACATCTCTAAAATTACACCCCACAAATAATTCCGTTTTTAAGGACCCCCCATTAATACTAAAAGACAATAACCTACTTTATTAACCAAGCTAACCGCAAAGCACTGACATAAACCTGCACAACATGATAACTATACCTGCAATAAACTTAGATGTCTAGTTTGTCAGCATCCCACTAACACATTAGTCATATGCAGGAACACTTTTACCCACAATTTTAACTTTACAAACTGCACCCTTCTCAAGACTGAACCCTCTCTCCCACGTCGCAAGTGCATCGAAAGTGCTGCAATCCGTATCTCATCTCCATCTAATGTAAACCTTAAGCTCGCATCTTATTCTTTAACCAAATATCTGGCAAAAAATCGAACTAAAACAATGCAATTTACTTCACCACGACATAACAAACTCCAATCCCGGTTAAAATATTATTTATTTTTACTACATTTCATCCATGTTTCCATTTTTTTCTTTTCCTTTTCTTCTTTTTATTCTCCCCCCGTTTCCCAATTAATGCATCATTTTTTAAATAGTTACACACATGTCCAAAACATCTCATTTTGCATCTTCTTTTTCCTGTTTTGTCGTTACTCAATAAATTTCAAATTTTCATTTTTTCTGAAGGCGTTCATTGATTCGAACGAAACCGGTAAATCTCTCGTTTTGACGATTTCTTTCTGTGTTTAATTGTTTAGCTTTTTTCTTTTTTCATACATCCTGTCTCTACAATATTTCATTTCATGATATATTGTGTATTTTATCCTCATATCTATCTATCTATCTATCTATCTATCTATCTATCTATCTATCTATCTATCTATCTATCTCTCTCTCTCTCTCTCTCTCTATATATATATATATATATATATATATATATATATATATATATATATATATAAATTTGTAGTGAAATCCAATACAACTGCATTAATTCTCCTGAAATTTTGGCGATAGACTTTATGCATGGCAGTATACATATATTGATAGTTATGTTTATATAAAAGCAATATTTAAAAATTAAAAAAAATTGTTAGCATTTAACTAGAAATTTTGCACATCAAGATTGATATCGTTCAATTAAAAAAAAATAAGGTAAATGATAACAATTTTTAATTCAATTCAAATTTATCGATTTAACAAAATTGGTTGTTTCAAATTCAAACGTATTTTGAGAGATATTAAAATATGTTATTCAACTTTGACTTTTAGTTGCTATTTTCAGATGAATCAGAATTGCTGGAAGAACAGCCAAATTGCTTTGAAAATCTCTTTAAATTTATTTATTTATTTGGTTTTATAATCACGAAAATATATTTAGTAGCAATAAACATACGTATACTACATCAGCATCTAACCATTTTAGACGGGTTCTAATAGTTTACCCTTTCCTGCCTTGACAGAGTACAAAACCGACTTTGAAATCTGGTGGCCGATATTCTCTTCCCCCCTACTTCCTCTTTCTCACAGAAAAGATGTTGCTAGTTCTTCTTTACTCCATCGTTATTTTCATGGCACGTGCTCGACTGAGCTTCACTCTATGCCCCCCCCCCGCCGCCGTAAAACATTCACAAGAACTCGTCTACCTACAACCACTGTCAATAATTTTCCTTTCTCTTTCTGTGTGCCTAAAACTAAGCAAAACTTTCATGAGTAAAGTTTCTTTCTTAGAACTGCCCGTCTATGGAACACATTATCACAGGGCTGTTTCCCGGCTGACTACAACATTGACCAATGTAAACAAATTCTTGCTGAACCGTCCTTTTAAATAATCAATTCTGACCCGTTACAACCATCGTTATGTTTCACCGTGCACTTGTCAAACTCAAGTAACCTTTATTCTCGAGTGGCTTTTGGGCCTTGATAAGAGATGACTCATTTGTAAAAAAAATTATTTTTATAAATTTAAAATCTGAAGGTAAGCTAAGATATGTAGATATTTAGACGATTTGTGTAGATTATGTTTGACCAAATCACTCATTTCTGTCTATTACTCTTACCCTTTCTCATTGAATATTGTTTGAATACACACTCTTATTTCATACAGAACCTATTACTCTCTCTCCCATCTCTCCCTCTTTTTCTGTTCATGAACAGTCGTAAATGTAATAAAATTAACTATTAAACTGACGATAGGAATATTCCATTATAAACACAGGGAATATCACCATAAGTAGCTATATATTTAACCCATACCTGGAGAGCGAGAGAGCGAGAGAGCAGAAAGACTAATTGTTTATTTATTTTTTTTATTTTTTGCAAACTAACTTTTTCCTGATTCAAACAATCTAACCGTAGCTTAATAAGTGACCCAACGAGCCACATGTTTTCTTCTATAATGTAAAGTTAATTAAACTAACTATAAAACAGAATGTCGGAATAGTCCATTATAAACAATAGAGAATATCACCACAGTTATTAATACTATTGGGTGGATATATAGCGAACAGAAAGACTAGTTTTGGATTTTGTCTTTTTATTTTTTTAAAATATATCTCTTATTGCAAACTCACTTTCCTTGATCCAAACAATCTAAGCCAAGCTCAATGGGGGGGGGGGGGGTACGGATTGCATTTTTTCTAGTATAATATAAAGTCATTTCGTTTTTAGAAAATGAAGTCTAATTCATATCTCATAAAATATCATACTTTTCACATGGTGACTTTTCTGTTAGTCTCTATTGCAGCGGAATGCTCCAATTATCTGCATCTATTGTATCCCCACAGGCGAAACAATAAAATCCATAGCTGGTGTCATATGTTCCGCATGTGAAAATCCCACTTGATTTCATATGCGAACAAACATGTCAGTCTATCCACTTTGTCTTTTTTTCTTTCAAATAACAGATGCAAGCGCAAAGTTGTTTGGAAACGTTTCATTGATTTTAATATAAATTTCATTAAGTAAATATAACTTTTTCATTGTCCTCTTTAGTACTCGCCATTGATCCTCAGTATTTATAGATATGAGTGTTCCTTAGAAGCTAAGCTTAGTCAGGCACAAGGCCATAATAATACATTCTCTCCTTCCATCACCAACGCCTGGATCCCTGTTTTGCCCCAGTCGAAATGAACAGCTCTCCTTGAGGAAGCCTCTTACTTTGACAAGCTCCTAGGACTGACCTCGACTTCAGATTGAAAGGCAAGTTATTGTGTGCAATTATACTGAGTCCTTAAAAAATAATCATATATATATATATATAAACTGAATTATGCGACTTCAAGCATTCCCCAGTCGAAATGAATGGCTCTCGCCTCGAAGAAGCCCCTTGTTTTGATAAGCTCTTTGGACTGACTTTTACTCCAGATCTCAAATGGAAGACTTATATCCAATGTGTTGCTATGGATGCTGAAGAAATGGTTGGATGATATTACCGTTACCGAAAGTACCTGACTCTTGATGCAATCCTCTACCTGTATAAGAGTCAGATATTTCCCAAGATGAAGTACTGCTGCCATATCTGGGGAAGCGCTGCTCAGAGCACTCTCCGTTGCCTAGTTAAAAAATAAAAGAGATCTAGTAGGAAATGATCTCTTCTATTTCTTTCAGCCCCTATCTTACAGAAGAGATGTTGCTAGTCTCTCTCTACTCTATCGTTATTTTCATGGTAGGTGCTCGACTGAGCTCCAATCTTTGTTTCCTCCTTGTAAAATATTTACAGTAAGAACTCGTTTTCCTACCACAACAGAAAAAAGACTTTTCTTTCCTCTGTATGGCTAGTGCCAGGAGGAATTTCTATGAACAGAGTTTCTTTGCAAGGACTTCTGTGGAACACATTACAGCGGGATTACTTCTCTGCAAACTACAACATAGTTGTCTTCAAATCACATGTTAACAAGTACTTATCGATCAATTTCAGTTGAAAATAGTTCGATCCCATTAACCCTTATCCTCAGTGAGCTTTGGATTTGATAATTGGTGACCTAACAGTAAAAAAATAAAAACTCCAGTGCCAAAATAGTGATAAACTTGCTCACACTGATTGGTTTGCAGGATAACCAAATCAACCATTATCATCAATATAAGTAGGTCTATCTGTTTTATGGCATATCCATCCTTTTTTTTGGGGGGGGGGGGTAAATGGAATTCTGCCATTACTAAACAGCAGAGCATTGCCACTGTCAACCAATAGAAGAGTCTATCAGGCAACTAATTAACCTATCATTATAAATTTTAGAACATAGCTGCTTCGTGTAAGGGTGCACAATGTGGGTTAGATTTAGTTTAATTTAGTTTTATGCAAAAGGAGCAAAGACGGGGCTGGAAGCCAATCTTGAAAATTCAAATACCTCCGATTTTGATGAAATTGTAGTCATAGGTATTTAACATTAATTATAAAATATTTCCCAAATTTCAGTTTCTGTTGAATATTTTATTTGAAAATTATATTTCATTTAATTTAAAATCATTAGACACCAATTAAGCAAGATTTTCTGAATTTCAATTCCTTCTTAAGACCCCTTAATCTTAAATCCTAAATTTTAGATATTTTCTAGAATCAATACCATGTTATGGATTTTAATCAAAATTAGAATAAGACTTCTAGACATAAGGTTAAGTTGGAAAACTGTTCTGTTTGGGGAATTAATTTTACCCGGCCTGGGATGGGTATTCTTTTAATTACAGTATAACTGAATGCAATATATCCGACTGAATTTGAACTCTGCTTAGCTGATTCCATAGTCCTAAACAGTATCCATTGCACAACTAATGCCTCCGCTCCTAATAGACCAGAAATATCTGATTTGTTCAGAAAGAAAATAGAATTAGCATTCACAGGAGTGCTTTAGTTTCAAATATATGCAGATAGAAGAACCTTAATTTAATATCTTAACTAATTTCAGTAATACCAAGGATGCAGATATATAGATTCAGATTTTTCTTTTAGCCATGACAAAACTTGAACATTGTATGTCACACGTTACACCATCTTGTAGTCATCTGGCAAATAAAGTAACACCTCACTAAATAAGTTCCAGGCCTGACACATATATGGCGTTACTAATAAAAAACATGTGATTTTTATGAAGTACTAACCTTCAAATAGTATGTGTCAAAATTTCAGCCAAATCGAATTATTAATTTACAAATTACAGTTATTTAAGTGAAGCTTTCTGATGGGGAAAAATACGGTTTAAGCAAAGCAATGGTTTCATAAGTGTTATTCAGACTCTGCTCTGTCGGAAACAATGGTTAAGAGGTGGTATGCTGACTTTAAACGTGGTCGTACAGACACAAATGATGCTGAATGCTCAGGTTGCCCTTGTTGCCCCGGAAAACATAAAAAATGTCCACAAACTCGTTTTGGCCAATCGTACATTGAAATTGTAGGAGATAACAGAGGAATTGAAGATATCAGAAGGCAGTTTATTTACCATTTTGTATGAACATTTGTCGATGAGAAAGTAGTGTTCAAAGTGGGTGCTGTGTTTGCTCACAGTCAATCAAAAACAACAACACAGCTACGAGTCAGAGAGTTGTTTGTCACTGTTTCAAGACGACAAAAAGTTTTGTGCTTCAATATGTGACAATGGATAAAACATGAATTCACCATTTCACTCCAGAGTCAAATCGGCAGTCAGCTGAATGGACAGCAACAGGGGAAAGCCATCTAAAGCGACCAAAGATGCAAACAAGATGCAGGCAAGGTCTTCCTATTTTAAGATATGCAAGGTATTTTGTTCATTCATTATTTTGAGAAAGAAAGAACCATCAATAACGAATATTATATAGCATTATTGGTGCATTTTAAAGAAGAAATCGCAAAAAAAAAAACAGCCACAAATGAAGAAAAAGTGCTCTTTCACCAAGACAATGCACCCTGTCACAAGTCGATTGCAACGATGGAAATGCATGAATTGTACTTCGAATTGATCCGCACCTACCCTATTCTCCAGATATGGCGTCCAGCAACTGCTAGTTGTTTGCAGACCTCAAAATAATGCTCCAGGGAAGGATATTTGACTCCAATGAAGAAGTTATATCGAAAATTCAGTTGTATTTTGAGGCCAAAGAAAAATAGTTCTACAAAAACGAACTGAATTGTTAGAGAATCATAGGTGTCAGAGTATCACCCTAGAAGGAGACTATGTTGATGAATAAAGTCGAATTTTGACTAAAAGCTGTTTTTTACTCGTTAGGCTCAGGACGTATTGACTGATGTGTTATATATTTTCTGAAACTACCACCAATTTTGTGTATAATAAGAGCATTTCACACTATCTGGTTGAAGTCTATTGCCTCAGGATTTTTGTTTACGAAATGATAAAGTTGTATTTATTTTACTTATTTTTTTTCATTCGACATTTCAGAATCTCTCTTGTTCAGTTGTTTGTTTGTGTCTTGAAATCTTATCTTTGCTAATTTTTCATCCAGACAAAACAGTGTGTGTCTAATGGATGCTTATCTGGTTATGACTAATTCTTTTAGTTATTTAGCTTCTACTATTGAAGTCTTTCCTCCTTTTTTCCATTTCCATTTTCAAATTTATTTTGATAATGTAGTTTAACTTTCATAGTTCGTTTTTTAAACACGATTTTTATGGTTATCTGTGCTGAAATTAATCCTTAGTAGATACTATATATATATATATATATATATATATATATATATATATATATATATATATAGTAAGTTATGAAAATATATTCATGGCAATTAAGCTACACATGGCAATTAAGCTATTACCATAAATATATTTTCATAACTTACTACCTAACTTTTCATAACTTACTACTCATTTATATTGAAGTAAATACTGCAAATCGATACATAAAATACTATATCTCCTTATAACATTTACGTGGATTATATATTAGGGAGGGTGGATGAGTGGTTATAGCACTTGTCTTTGGGCTGGACGACCCGGGTTCGATCCCACTCACTCGAATTTTCGGGTCTGAAAACTCCCTCTGTCCACCCAGCAGGGAAGGTTCAAGGCAGAAGAGGGATGGGCTCCGCCTTCCATATGCTGTGCCCGGTAGACACGGTAATTCTTAACAAATCACCGCCGCTACGGCCATATGTATATATATGGTGATATATATATGTATATATATATATATACATGTATATATATGTATATGTGTATGTATATATATGCATATATATGTATGTGTATATGTATATATATGTATATATATGTATGTGTATATGTATATATATATATGTGTATATACATATATGTATATATGTATATATGTATATATGTATATGTATATATATGTATATATATGTGTATATATATATATATATGTATATATATATATATAATGTATATATATGTATGTATATACATATACGTATATATATATGTATATACATATACATATATGTATATACATGATGGACTCTCCCGTCGATTTCGACGTATGAGTCAATTTTGTAATTGCAATCCCCAACAACCGCTCTCCTGCGATGGCAAGACGACTGGAAACAATGCCGAGGTCACCCATTTAATACTCGACGCCGCTTAACTTCGGTGATCTATGTATATATATGTATATATGTATATACATAGATGTATATACATAGATGTATGTATATATATGTATATATATGTATATATACATATATGTATATATATATGTATGTATATACATATATGTATATACATATATGTGTATACATATATGTATATACAGGAAGTCGGTGGCTACTACTTCGTCTCATTAACCCATCATGTCAACCCAATATTTTCATGTACTAATATGACATTTTTCTTAAAATTATCATCCTGAGGAAGTCTTACAAATAAAGACGAAACGTTGATGAATACATAAAACAAACCAAAAAAACATCTTTTTGGTTTTTACTTTTTCATTTTCCATTACGTCGGATTACCTTCATCCTTCCTTTCTCATATATATATATATATATATATATATATATATATATATATATATATATATATATAGAGAGAGAGAGAGAGAGAGAGAGAGAGCGATGAATGAATAGGTTTTTTTTAAGACCACTTTCATGGCAGTGATTTCAAGTTCAAACTACCCAAAGAAAAAGATTTCCAGTTGATGCTTTGAAGAATCCGTTTATCTTGTATCTTCTCGGTATCATATGCCATTAAATAACTCTTATCCTTAACACAAATGTGGATATCTTCTCTTTCTATGTGATCTTATGTAAATGAGGGACAAGACAGAAAATTTACGTTCACTGGAAACCTTGATGTGTGACTGTGGCAAATTGGCTACCTTATTTGATAGAGATCAGGCCCTTCATGTTAATGGATTTTGTCTATGAAAATCTGACGTAATTATTTGTGCCATTTGATTCATGGAAATCTTCAGAAGTCTATTGGGACCAATGAACTTGTCACTTGTAATTAGGAGTCTGTTTTCGTAGTAACTCTGGTAGCAAGTTTCTGAAAGTCTTTCCGGATGTTATCAAATGGAGGGAATGGATTGCAGAAAGCAGGAACGTCGTGATATACAAACATCTGATTTGCATCTTGAACAGAAATAGATTAACATAAAAAAGTAAGAATGTCTTTGATGTGTGAGAAGTGTCAGAGTTGCTAATATAGTCTAAGGAAGTGGTAGATCAGGTATAACACTGGTTGGATCTATTACATTAACTTGTATACTAATAATATTGTGAAAAGTATGAACCTTTTTGGTAACAGGTGTCAGCATCAAGTGACACACAAAACTATGATGATATGCCATAAAACCAAAACGAAAAAGGGCAGAATTTTTAAAGAATTATATATATATATATATATATATATATATATATATATATATATATATTAGTACTTCATGTATCCACATAAAATATTATAAGGAGATATAATTTTTTATGTATCAGTTTTCAGTATTTACTTCAACAGTGCTCGATACGTAAGTAGAGCTAGGTAGTAAGCAATGAAAATATATATGGCAATCAAGCTACACAGAGGCTCCCGTGTTTCATCTCCGGGGGGAATCGTCAGGCTAAACTATATATATATATATATATATATATATATATATATATATATATGTATAATCATGGCCTCTGGTGCTATCAGATCAGGCTGTCTGAAGATACTGATGTTATTGTTTTTTTCCTTTCCCTTTGCAAAACCCAAGCATGTTCTGCAAATCCAAAAACAAAAACAACAATTTTCCTCTAAAAACAACCAAATAAAACACCATGAATAAATATTTAAAGATATAAAGAACTTTAAGCATAACAACTTTTACCAAAATAACCGGATTCGGCATTAAATAACCAAAAAAGGGTTGATATGTCGTAAAACAAAACAACCAAACCGTTCAATCTTGAAGGACAATGGATACCTCCTGTAAGGGTGGCCGCGTGTGTAATTGTGAAGCAATGGTTGCGCAATTACTAACAACACCTCTCCTGAGTCGGCACTTCTAGATTCCAGTGGCAAGTAGAAATCAAGGACGACTGGAAACAATGACGAGATAAGCGGAGAACACATACATTAACTGGTATTCCCAAATGGTCACCCATTTAGTACTGACCAGGCTCAACGTCGCTTAACTTCGGTCATCTAATGGGAACAAGTGTGTCAATGTGATTATGTTATATATATATATATATATATATATATATATATATATATGTAAAAATAAAAATGGAATAAAGAATAAGCAATTCAACAACTAACAAAAATAAACTCAAAAACTCATGTTGTAAAGTTCCACCGAGATATTCCTCGCATTCCAAATGCGAGGAATATCTCGGTGGAACTTTACAACATGAGTTTTTGAGTTTATTTTTGTTAGTTGTTGAATTGCTTATTCTTTATTCCATTTTTATTTTTACATATTGTCTGAAACATTGTTTCTTTTTTCCCATATATATATATATATATATATATATATATATATATATAAAATCAAATCAAATCTGAAATACCCATCTGTGCCGCGTTTCTCAACATTTGTTTTAATTTTATAGCTAAGATTAGAAGTTAAAAACATCTATTAAATATTTTTCATTCATTTTTATGATGATCGATATCAGCTGGAATGATATAGCACACACACAAAAAAAACAATTGTCTCGTATGAGATTCGAAACTATGATGGCATAAAATGTTGGTGAATGTTTCATCCACACGGCCACCAATCTAATGAATATATTTTGTCTTGCTGCACAACTCCCCAATTAGGATGATCCGTATAAATATGGCCCTAATCACAATAACCTCTTACGTCTCAGTGGCAGTATGCCTTGTTTGGGGTGAATAAAAATAAAAAAGATTTTTCAAAAAGCCTCAGTAGAGTTTAGTGAAGATTTCTTTCTTTTATTTCATTGTTCATCTCATATTTAATGCTCAATGGAAAAATTGCATATTCTACATTTAAAAAAAAAAAGCAAAAACGGGTAGAACTTTTAATTATTTTGTTATTCTTAGTTATTACACATCTAAACAGGATTATGTTTAAAGCTCCCAAAATCCATACTAGAATTGTCCACATGAACCCGTGGTGCAATGGATGAAAGTGTTGATTAACAATCAGTTCTAAGTGAAGGTTCAATCCTCAGTACGGGTGATACTAAGAATAACATAATTAATTAACACCTCTACCCAGTCATGTCTGACGAAATGAGAACAATATACCTCCGTGAATTAAATAAAGAGTTCAGTTCAAAATTCTGCATAGGTTCCTGAGTTTAAAAAAAGAGGCAACTCAAGAAGGTCAGAGGTTACATCGGGCGAAACGTTGCGAAAATAATAATCAAAATGAGAATAGTAGTCTGAATGATCTGAATAATACAAATTATCAATTCTCATCTCAAAATTTCTGAGACATCTTTTTTTTTCTTTACAAACAATTGGGAGAGTTGAGCATTACATTATGATATCTTTTTATGATCGTAGTTTTCTAAGCATATTTTTTGTTTGTTTGAATAGTGAAGTACTACTTTTCTCTTACGGTGCTCCCTTTTTTAAGTATCATTATCAAAACGTAAGGGCTGTCTATTTCTTAGCTTTATTTCAAGTGATGAATGATGGTTACCCTAAAAGTACTTGGACTAGTTTTGGGTCATACAATCAGTCATTGTTTCATTCCCTCAACTTCCTAAGTCGGTGTAGAAGTTTCAACACCTTTGAAATACAGTTTTTGTGGATCTCTAACAGTAGAGCATAGCATTCCCAATTAACACAGATGTGTATAATGTATATTTTTTTAAATTTAGCAACTTAACCCTTTCATGTTTCATACTGTTGTTCCACAACAACAAATAGAAAAGTTGTCATAAATTATCATAAATTTTGATTTGACCAGTTATATTTGTTTTTGCGAAAGTCAGGGACATCGAGGAATACGTTTTGCTTCCAATATTAATTGTTATGAGCCTTTTTGGAAGTCAGCTCAACTTGAAGGCAGGTGGTTCAAGAACAAGTTAGATCAGCTACGTAGAATGTCTGTCAAAAATCATACATGAAAAGGGTTAGTTCATTGTCAAAATCATGTTGAAACATCATTTTTCTCCAGATTACCAAAGTAAAGAAATATATTTTTAATTGACTAATGAATCACTACTTATCGAGGCGAACAGCCACTCGTGGATAAGAGTTAATGAGATGGATGGATTGTCGGTTGAATGATAAAGAACATTGTGAGAAACTGATGAATGGAATGAACAAAATTTGATTGCTTATGAGGACGGTTTACGACCAGTGTTTGTTTACATTGGATTTGAAGACGACCATGTTATAGTCTGCAGGGAAGCACTTCCATGTTAATGTGCTCCACAGATTGGAAGTTCTTTGAAAGAAACTATTCTCATAGAAATTCTGTTTGATATTAAGCACGTGGAGAAAGAAAGGAAAATTATTTGCAGTTGTGGTAGGAGGGCGGGTTCTTGTTGTGAATGTCTTGCAAGAAGGAACTCGTGATTGAGCACCCTCCACGAAATATTGATAGTATGGTAGTTTTGTTTTACGGCATATCAACCCTTTTTGGGTTATTTAATGCCGAATCTGGTCATTATAGTGAAAGTTTTTATGCTTCAAGTTCTTTATATCTTCAAATGTTTAATCAGGGTTTTTTGGTTTGGTAGTTTTGTTTTACGGCATATCAACCCTTTTTGGGTTATTTAATGCCGAATCTGGTCTTGTTTTCTTCTCTTTTTTGTTTCTTTCCCCTTTTAATATCTGTTTCTATTTAACCCATAGTTGGGACCCTAACAGGTACAACCACTCCGGGTCAGGGTGGACCTGGGAGCAATGGTAATTAAGAGGAGGCTCCACATTCCCCAAAGTCCGTAAGCCGGATCTCACCATCGAATGTAGTTTAAGGTCATATCCAGGACCGGGAGTAGGGTAGGAAAAATAAAAATAAAAAAGGGGAGGGAGAAAGGGAGAGGGGCTGTTGTTTTTGTTTTTGGTTTTGTAGAACATAATTAAGTTTTACAAACAAAAAAAAAAAAAAAAAAAAAAAACGTCAATGTAGGTGAATTTCGTCTCAGGGAGCCACAGGGCAGCCTGATCTGGTATCACCAGATGAAATATTGAGCTTAGTAATTGGTGAGCACTTTGGCAAAACAAGTTTCATAAATAAGTAAATAGAAATGGCTGTAAAAATGCATTTGTACTCATAACGTTGGAAAAATAGGATGAGTGATTTGTATAATGGATTCTGTTACAGACTAGGAAATTGGCTATGATTTTTTTTTACAATATTAATAATATTGAAACATTTTTTTCAGGATCACCGGTGATTGGTGATTGGTGACGATTTTGACATACCATGTACCGTAACCAAGGAAGTAGAAGTGACTGTAAAAAATCACTTTCACTAATAGCCTTGGAAAAAGGACACGTGTGATTGATGTAATGGATACAATCACAGACTATGCAATTAGCTATGTCGAGTACAAATCCTGTTGGATCCATTATGTTAAATCCACAATACCCCTCTCCAGCTAGGGGTAAAATAGCAACTTGCCCGTTTAGAATAGGTAAAATTTAGTTAATTCCATTCATCAGTTTCAATTCTCTCATAATATTCGTTATCATTCAACTGATACTCCATCCATCTCATTAACTCTTATACTCGAGATGCCTTTGGCCTTTATAAGTGGTGATTCATTAGGGGTATACATTTCGTCAGCCAGCCTTGTAACTCCTTCCTTCCCTATTAGACTCTTGAAGACCTTATTTTTTTTTTCAATACTGACATCAATTCCTGAAAAAATGCCATCACCTGACTCTGACCTCTTCTCAAAATGAAGATATATAGTTGTCATTTATAAAAATTAAATATATAATGGGGAGAAAAGTGGTGTAATGGATATGATTTAGACTATGGAATCGCCTAAGCCAAGTTGAAATCCAGTTGGATCCAGTATTTTTTTATGTATTAACAAGTAACTGCTTATCAAGGCCCAAATGCCACTCGAAGATAAGCGTTAAAATTGTTTATTTGTTTGTTTGTGTTATGCCTCGTTGGCCATGTTCCTTTTTAACTGGCATATTAACTCAACCGTAAAGAAATCATAGCACAAAACATTTACACTATGGATACAATATTAATATACAGATCAAATTCGGTGAAATATTTCATCTGATAGTTCCCAAAAATGTCAGCTTAATTTCCATTTTTAATCACCTTTTTTAATACATTTAATTCCATCTAGAAATTGTCTCTCGTTGCTGCTCTTAATCTTATATGGCAATTTGTTTCCAAAATATATTAATTTACTATTAAAAACATTTTATGTCACCTTTATGTCACTTACTTGGGTTAGATTGTTTGAATAAAGAAAAAGTGAGTTTGCAAAGCCAGTTAAATTTGAAAATTAAAAAGACAAAATCCTAAATTAGTCTTTCTGTTCGCTCTATCTCCCTTCCTCTCTTTTAGCTATGGGTTAATTAATATTAATACTTGTAGTGATATTCCCTGTTGTTTATAATGGACTATTTCAATCTTCTGTTTCATTGTTAGTTTTATTACTTTTAACTGTTAATAAACAGAGAGAGAGAAGCGGAATCGAGAGTGATAGACACTGTATAAATAAGAGATGGAGTCAACATAAAAAAACATACAGTTAGAAAAGTTTCAGAGTGATAGATAGAAACTTAGTAAGAGATGAGTGACTAGGTGAGTAAATTTCAAATTATGGCTAATTAAAACAATTAAAATGGAAAATTTTATTCAAATCTAACATAATCCCAAAACAAAGAAATATTTTAACATGTATTTTGTGTGAGGAAAATATACAGGAAAAAGTCTTAGGGAAATAAACGTTTATTAAGTCAGTTTTAGTATAATAATAGATTAGCAAAAAAAAACTTGGTTAATAGATTGTTTTTTTAAATTTGCTTAAAAATAATAACCTTCCAGATCAATAAGAAATATTTGAAAAAGAAGTCTACCATAATTAAAAATATCATTGATAATTTTGAAAGTTTCAATGAAATCAAAAGAAATGCAATGGAATTATAGGTATGTTGAGAAATGATAACCAGTTTGTGTGCAAGAAGTGTAAAACAATGGAGATGGATGAGAACTCAGATGTGGAGATAGTATTAAATGGTGAGGCTATTAAGGTTGAAGTTTTGTTATCTTAGTGATACCATTAAAGCGCAGAGGGGTGCTGGTGTTATAGCAAAAGTTAGGAGTAAATGAAGTGTGTTATCACTGTTGACAAAAGGAAAAGTCCATTGGCCATGTGTAAGCAGTATGATGATGTAGGGAAGTGAAACCTTGACGGTGAAGGTTGAGGATATGTGTTGCATGGAGAGAAGTGATATGAGAATGATACGATTGATGTGTAATGTGTGTCTTAAAGACTCGTTTACATCTGATGACATCAGAGGAAGATTAAATCTGGGCAGTATAGGGAGATGTGAAGAACAGGCGACTTTGTTGGTTTGGTCACATTGAGAGAATGGATGAGAGTGCTGTGGTTAGTAGATATAGAACAGTTGATGTAGCAGGGTCAGTTGGCAGGGGTAGGCCAAGGAAAACATGGTAGTAAGTGATAAGGATGAATTTGAGAGAAAGAGGAATAAATAAAAACCTGATCAGGGATAGATTAGTTTGAAAGTCAATTTCTAAAAGTCATACAACACATGCCACCATGTAAAAAAGATGTTGAACCGAATATGACGATGATGGTGATGTTTAAAAGTTATGTAATAAATAAAATTTGAAAGAAAAACTTTATTCACTATAAGAAAGCAAACACTTGGAGTTATAATTTTTTAAATTCACATTTTGGATGCTGAAAAAAAAAGAAATGCATGATGAAACATCTGCTATAAACTTTCAAGGTTTAAGTTATTGCTGTCAGGTTTCATTGGTAATAAATGAGGAAAGCAGAAAATAAAATAAGTAAACAAATAAACCTTCATTTTCCTTTTTTATATCAGTTAAGAAAGTGTCAAAATTTGAATTGCATTTATATGGAGATTGTACAATTATCTCCCCTGCAAACATTGCATAATCTATTTGTACTAATAGATAGATTTAATTAGAAAAAATTACAATAATTGGCATGTCTTAGAATTAGAGACAAAATCATCATTATTGACAGAATGGGAAAACCAGTGAGATAATAGTAGGGGTGGGACGTAATGGGTGAAAATTTCAGATTCATGCGAGTAGTATTTTTTTGTGTTCATTTATACATAAATAACACTAAACAATCAAACATTTTGAAAATTTTGCAAAATTCAGAAGGTGCAGGCCAAAAATAGCCGTTAGGGCTCCACGGGACTCAAAATCCATCATTTTTCGGTGAAAAAATGGTTTCATGCGACATTGCAGGTCCTAAAACATCCTCAAAAGCTATGAATGGATATAGATGGTTAAATCTGATATAGTACTTTAATTTAGGACCATTTTCAGGCTGTGAAAAGGTTTTCATGAATGTAAAATAGCCAAAAACTAGTGGCCTGCACCTTCTGAATTTTGCAAAATTGATTGTTTAGTGTTATTTATGTATAAATGAACACAAAAAAATACTACTCGCATGAATCTGAAATTTTCACCCATTACGTCCCACCCCTAATAATAGTAAAGTTTTCTTGTATTATTTGGATTATTCAAACTATTATTCTCATCTTGGTTGTTGTTTTCACAACGTTTCGGCCGATGTAATCTCTGAGCAGGTGCATGTTTTTGAAGTCTGGAATCTTTATGTTGAACTTGGAGACCTATACAGAATTTTAAATTGAAGCCTTTATCTAATCCATATGGGTAGATTGTTCTCATTCCATCAGTCATGACTCGTTAAAAGTGTTAATTAATTATTATTTTTATTTTAGTCTTAGTTATTATCGCCTGTAATGAGGATTGAACCTGCAACCTCTAAAAGACTGTCACTAAGGACTGATTGTGACTCAACGCCTTTATCTGTTGCACCATGTGGAAAAGTTTTCGTTTTACTGTTTCGTATTGAGCTTGATTTACAGCTATACATGTTTCATTGTTTTGCTGCTATTATTTATGCGAGTAAAAAAATACACCTTTAAAAGATAACCTTTGCTGAAATCTTACTCTTATTCAGTTTTACGTGTGCTCAATTCAGAGAACAAACGAGCCACTTATCACTTTGTTCTCAAATAAAAAACACAAAACGCTTGATTTTTCCATTTGTTTTTCTTCTTTTCTCCTTTTCTTTTAATACTTATGAGATTCTCTTTTTTCCTCGCCTCCTATGCCACATCTGATATATTTAACTTTACTTTTGGAGGTCTCTATTTACCAGCATCCCCACGAGAGCAAAGTTAGGCACAAAAGGCAGGGTTTTACTGTAGGGAAAATGCAGCTCCCCCAAAAGAGAACTCTGAATCGATACAAATATAAAAATTGCCTGAGTCTAAAGAGATTTCTACTCCAACCTAGATCAGAACAGATACTACACTTTGAATTATTTACCTCGATCTTTATAAAGTTAGGTATGTTTAGGGCAGGTGAAACCCTCTTTAGCCTTGGTAAGCAATTATCTAGAGCTGGTGTCTCGATAAAAGCACTGGTCCTCATCACTCCACTGGATCGGCCTCTGGAAGAGCATCCGGCCTATAAAAAATCTTGCCTCAACTAAGGAAATGATTTCCAAATAAAATCTGTTGCATTTCAGGTCATGTAGTTTGAATAATGACCTGACCAAAGATACGTTAAGTTGATAGTAAATTTTTAAAAGCCGTCCAACACATGTCAGCATGTAAAACGGGCGTTAAACCGAATATGATGATGTTGATGTTTATATGTTTATATATTTGTATGCACAGGATTCCTTCTTAAACTAATTAACGGATCATTATGAATTTTGAAACACAGCTGCTAGACGTAAGGAATTCAAATGTGGGCTATATTTAGTTTAATTTAGTTTTGTGGAAAAGGGGATAAAAAGTGGGTGGAAGCCCTTCGTGAAAATTCAGATATCTCCGATTTTTTGTGAAATTTTAACAATAGGTATTAGACATCAATTAATAGATATCCCATTTGAAAATTAAAACATTTCAGATATGCATTGAATTTGACCCGTAGTCATTAGATCACAATTAAGCAAGATTCACTGAATTTCAAGTTCTTAATATCCCTTAAGCTTAAGCCTTAAATTTTAGACATTTTCTAAAATAAAAATCATGTAATGTATTTTTATAAAAATTGGAATAAGGATTCTAGAAATAAGGTTTAGTATCATTATATAGTGATTTAATCTTCGTAAAGGGACATAAAAGTGGTGAAAAACTGTTCTGTTCAGGGAATTAATTGTACCCGTCCTCGGACGAGTATTCTTCTAGTATACATATAAGTTAAAGTAACTGTTTTCAAAATGGAAAATTTCATACACATTTTTTGTTCATTGATAGAAAGAAATTTTCCAACAGACAAAGGGACATAACTCATTGTAAGCTTTAAACACTATTTTACCCCTTTGCCAGGCTCATCTTTCCTGCAAGACAATTCCCAAGACAGCAAACTGATTAATCATGCTTAACACACACAACTGAATCCATTATATCACACTTCTGTAAATTTAGAAAATAATTATTTCCTTGAAGTTATATTCAATATGCTAAATTTTATGTGACTGGGAAAGTATATATTCATTAACATATATATATATATATATATATTTGAAAATTTCACACATTAGGAGCGTTGGCGAAATGGCAGAGATAAAGAGAATATTTTTTTATAAAATATTTAGAAAACCTTCACAACGCAGATTATTGTTTTTAAAAATAAATTATTTATTTATCTTAAAAACATATATTTTTTTTTTTTTTGAACTTGAGCGCTTTCGGTAATAAAATCACCATCTTCAGAAGAATAAGCATATTTTTCTTTTTTTTCTTCATTTTTTTTTTTTTTTCCACCCCGACTGAGACAAGCAGTAAGGATGAATTCGTCTCGATGTTATGGACGAAATGTTTATAAGTCGTGTGTATCACGTGGTACGTGGAAAGATGGTGATTTTATTACCGAAAGCGCTCAAGTTCAAAAAAAAAAAATATATGTTTTTAAGATAAATAAATAATTTATTTTTAAAAACAATAATCTGCGTTGTGAAGGTTTTCTAAATATTTTATAAAAAAATATTCTCTTTATATATATATATATATATATATACAAATAAATACACATTGGTCTTTATTATAGACTGGAAGATATTTGATGTTATCATTTTCCCAATCATTGTCTATTCATAATTTAATGGATATTCTATGCATACATGTGTGTGTGTGTGTGTGTATATATATATATATATATATATATATATATATATATATATATATAAGCAGCAAGTTGTGATTGAAGACAACGGAATTTCCTCTTTTCCTCTTTTTTTTAATTATTGTCTCGACTCGGTTAGCAAGTTTCCGGGTTTCCAGTGGTAATTCGTGGAGTATGGTAACTTGCTCGCTGAGTCGAGACAGTAATTTAAAAAATTACGAAAAGAGAAAATTCTGTTGTCTTCAATCAGACTTGTATCAATATATATATATATATATATATATATATGGCCGCCGAATTTGCCATTTAGACGTTAATTCACTCTCCCATTTCCAGACAATGCGTGGTGGGCACAGTGGTGCGCGCTCCTACTACTAAGTCAGACACAACTTTTGTATTGAGGTTCGAACCGTGTGACCGGCAGGGATTTTCTCCTCCTATACTGATGATTGCAGGTTTGGTATGAAACACGTGTGTATATGGGTTAATTTGAAAATATTATTTATATATATATATATATATCTACTAGAAAAAAACGTGAATCACTCATTAATCTTGGGGTAGATTGTTTGCATCTGCAAAATGTGAGTTTGCAAAGCCAGTAAAAAATAAAACCAAAATCCCAAATTAGTCTTTCTATTCGCTATATTTTCCCCTCTCTTTCTCCCTCTCATATTTCCAGCTTTTGGTTAAATAATATTGCTACCAATGGTGATATTCTCTTTTGTCTCTGATGGACTTTTCCAATCTCTTTATTCTTTCTTATCTTTCTTATCATTTGGTTTTAAGAAACCGATAGAAGCAAGAGTGATAGATACCGTATAATGGTTATTAAAGATACATTCAACAATGCACTCATAACAGTTTGCAAAACCACTGAAATTTGTCTGCAAATCTACTATCTTTTGTTTTGATGGCACAAATATGCCAGTTTAAAAAGATAAGCTTTGATAAGACCTTACTCTTCACAAATAAGCATATTCATGAGCAATTCACAGAACAAAGAAGCCAGTCATCGTTTGTCTCTTAATTCTAAACAAGAACAGAGATTCTTAAGCTGCTGCAGGATTCAATCTGCTCATTTAGTAATGAAAATGCAATTTAAAACTTAAGCTTGAAAGACCAATGAAAATATTATAAATTTTGTACCCATCAAAATTTACTGAAAAGTATTTTATTGAATTTATTTTTACATATTCAAAATTTTAAAAGTTTTCGCTGGCAAAATGGTTGGATTATTCTACCGCTCCAGAACGTATCTCAGTTCGGTTCTACCTGTATAAGAGTCAGATACGTCTTAAGATTGATCACTGTTGTCACATCTGGGGAGGTGCCACTCACCCCACTCTTTCCCGCCTTGACAGAGTACAAAAGCGACTTCGAAGTCTAGTAGGGGATGCCATCTTCTCTTCCCTACAGCCTCTTTCTCACAGAAGAGAGGTTTCTAGTCTCTCTCTCTCTATCATTATTTTCATGGTAGGTGCTCGACTGAGCTCCAAGCTATGGTTCCCCTCCCTGTAAAATATTCACAAGAAAAACTCGTCTAGTTACAACCACTGTAAATAGTTTTTCATTTCTTCCCCTGTGTACCTAAAACTAACCGGAACTTCCATGAACAAAGTTTCTTTCCAAGAACTACCCGTCTGTGGAACATAATACCATGAGGCTGCTTCCCAGCTGACTACAACATGGTCGTTTTCAAGTCCAATGTTAACAAATTCTTGTTGAGCCGTTGAAAATAATCCAATTCTGTCCAGTTTCAACCATCGGTACCAATCCTCATGCTGTTGTCTCACTGTCCACCTGACAAACTACTGAACCCTTATTCTCTAGTGGCCTTTGGGCCTTGATAAACGGTGACCTGCTAGTACATAAAAAAAATGTTCTCAAAATTTGAAAACCGCCATTTTTTTCTACTTTTTTCTGCTGTGTACATTGATTGCTAATAGATACTTTTTTTTCAAAATTGTAACCTAACATTTAAACATCAGTAACGTCTTTTAATGTCACCATACACTTCAGCTGTGTTAAATGATAATTGCCAAACTACCCCCTCCTCTCTCCCCGGAGTAATACAAAGCTTCGAATGTTAATTGTAAAACTCTACTACCTCCCCCCCCCCCTTTCCAGTTTGGAACGGTCGCTTTAAATATAATTTTGTATTTTGTTTTTTTGTAAAGTGTTGAAAATGATTTGAAAGAAAGATCATTTGTTTGCAGACGATGTCAAAACTTTTCTCACAAGGCCGTTTTAATCTAACTTAGGTAGACAAAATCATCACCAAAACATCATACTTTTTCTAACCATACATACTACAATCACTAAAACTTTGCAATCCCATAATATAAAATGTTTAATTAATCCTATAACTTGTGGAGTTGTCTCCCTTGTAACTATATTTTTTTATTTCTCTGTATAAGTTTAAACGTGTAAACAATTAAAAACTAAAAACTAAAATGACTTCACTGCATCCCGGTCAATGCTGTGTAGGTACAGCCAGTATATATATATATATATATATATATATATATATATATATATATATATATATATATATATAATTTGTATGTAAATACAGCTAGTATATAATATATATATATATATATATATATGTATATATATATATAATGTAAAAATAAAAATGGAATAACGGATAAGCAAATCAACAACTAGCAAAAATAAACTCATAAACACATATTGAATAGTTCTACCAAAATATTTCAATTGTTAAAATAAAATCATCATCAGTTGGTAGCAGAACTTTAATTTAAAACAGAAAAGTTTTCAAATTTATACAAAGAACGCAATTTGGAAAAAAAATAGTCACGTGTAATAAACAGTAGAAAGGGAGAAAGAAAGAAATGTTAAAAAAGAAAAAGAAAAGTATATATATAATTTGTATGTAAGTACAGCTAGTATATATATATATAATTTGTATGTATGTGTGTATATATATGTGTGTGTTATCATTTTATATTTTTATATGGCTAAGTACATAAAAGAAAAAATTTAATCCGATTTGATGTAAACAATAGCATTGAATAGACCAATATATTAATTCAATTAGAAAAATAATTATCTTTTATGTTGTGTGAGAGAGAAAGAGTAAGACTGGAAGAAATTGTTCTGTTCAAACTGAAATTTGGTTAAAATTCCTTGGGCTAATTATTTGTTTGAAGGAACTATGAAAAATGAATTCAAACTCTGTCAATAACGGGCATGCCATTCTTTTGGCGCCAAATATTCTGTTTTCTATGCCTCCAGCTAGAATCGGTTAATGCAACAAAATTATTATGCAATTTGTGTGCACCGACTTTATTCTCGAATTCACTTACTGTTTTGGCTTAGAAAAAAACAAACGCCAAGTGACTTGAAAAAGTTGAACGACAGGAATCATTTTTGGAAATAAAATTTGTCTATTATCTGAAACAGATGTTTCCAAACAAAATGGTTGAGATTCTTCCCCCCCCCCTTCCTCATCTGTACATATTTAAGACAGTCATCATATTCGGTTTAACGTCCGTTTTACATGCCTGCACGTGTTGGACCGCTTTTAGATATCGACTTCCAAACTAACCTATCTCTGCCCAGGTCTTCATTTATCTTCCTTTCTCTCAAATCCATCCTTATCACTTCCTCCCATGTTTTCCTTGGTTTTCCACTGTGAACTGACCTTGCTACTTCAACTGTTCTACATCTACTAACCCAATCACTCTCATCCATTCTTTCAATGTGACCAAACCAATAAAGTCTCCTGTTCTGCACACATCTCTCTATACTGTCTAGATTTCATATTCCTCTGAAGTAATCAGATCTAAGTCTGTCTTTAAGACTCACATTACACATCCATCATATCATTCTCATATCACTTCTCTCCATGCAATACATATTCTCAACCCTCATTCGCTAGGTTTCACTTCCATACATCATCACACAAATTCTTTTTTTGCACTCTGTCCAACAGGGAGAGGCTAATGGTTGGTGTACCAGCCCAGATGTGGCAACAATACTCCCTGCACGGGCAAATAGTGGCTTTGTAGAGATCTAGGGTATTGGCTGGTGTGAGAATTATTTTAGCCCGGTAGATGGAGCCTACCTTCTTTTCAGCAGCAGAATAGGCAGCATCTTTTATGTAATTCCACTTCATGTTACCTAAGAATGTTAGGTGGAGGAGTTTAAACGTTGGACTCTCGGGAATGGTGCTATCAGCCATGGCAATCAGTGGTTGTAAATGAGCTTTGTCTTGATTGCATTAAATGTTACCATCCATTTTTGGCCCCATTCTACTACAGACTGAAAATCTTTTTCCAAGTTTTCAACGATTGCCTTGCTTGTGTGGCCATTCAGTTTCCCCCATGCCAGGAAAAGAGCATGGTGTTATCAGTAAATACACCCATCTCAGACACAATTAATTACTCTATGTGGGCCACCTCGACCTCAAGTACTATCTAAAATATATGCTGAAATACAACCTATTCATTTCTGCATCAAGTGTCTGGAAGCATAATAAAATGACCTTATGTCAGACTATACCCTGTAAAGAACTAAGTTAATAACAGTTTGTTATATTTAATTTTTTTAAATTTAAGTTATGCAATGAAAAATGTTACTTGATAATCTCACTAGTTTAGTAACTGTCCTTTTCTTGTTTAATTTTGCATTTAATACATGCCTTTAATTTGAACTCAAAAAAATATTAATTGCCTTGTGAACCACAAAAGAAATCAGTAGAACAGATTATTTGTAGCCTTTTGAGGCAAAAAGTAATTATATTAAGTCTAATTTGATAAAGTGAGAATGAACTGAATGAGGTTCACAAAGCAGATCCTTTCTGAAATAGCTGCTCTGATTAAATTTTTAAAGATTCATCTGTGATCAGCTTTCAATTCTATGAAGAAAAGACAACCTTGTTTCATGCCACAATAGACTTGCTGTTCTTCAAAGACTTGACAAAATTACTAATTTCAAATAAAATTCGAAAAGTTCTAGACATTCAGACTTTAGAAAATGTGGTGGTGCATTTTAATCTTTTTTTTTCATATACCGTTAACAAAAAGCGGTAGATGAAAAATAAACGAAATTGAAGGCTACATTGATTTTTTAAAACTTTGTTTTGGACTTTTTAGAAAATAACAGAACTTTACATTAACAGAATTGCCAATAAAAATTTTAAGTTGTTTTTATTTTCATAATAAAATGGACACTGATATTTTTACCGGTCTAATAATGTTTAAGTTTTTCAATACTTCTTTTCAAAAGATTACACTAGTTATGATGTCCTTTTTACAATGAACGTATAATAGTGTGACGATAGAGATTTACATTTACTGGATCCAAAACGCCAGCAATGTCTTGCTTATCGAGTAGCCATTTGCAAGAGGTCAAAAGAGCATGCTCTGTGATTAGGGTTTTTATTTAAGTAATTTGCATGCATGGATAGCGACAGTCAGGCAGATAAAAAAGATATTCGTGCAGTTGGGAAAGCATTTTGTTAATTTTGTTCTGGTGTTTTCTGAACAGAAGTTCCTCCAGGGTTGTAGACCGTTGTTGACACTTTACTGTGCCACAAAAATTGCCTGTTTGCTACAAATAGTAAACTGAACTCTCATCTAAAAAATAATTCAAACAAAATTTGGATGAATTATGTTCTAAAATATCTAATCGATAATAATGGGAATTTAAAAAAATAAAAAATCCAAACAAAACTAAGAAATACGATTTTTAGATCTCGTTTTGTTTGGTGACACCCAACGTACCCACTCCCCATTGTTATTATGGCAACTGCCGTCCAAGTATACCTTATTTCTGTCGTTACAAACTGCTTAAAAGTGGAATTGGGTACACTAGGATTTATTGTCTAATCACCATGATCGCACCAGAGGTGGAGCATATACTCATGCACGTTACCACAAAATTAGGTCTGAATACTTGTGTGCTACGCTCACTGTGGCAAAAATAGAAATTAAAAGAAACATTTTTCTGAATCCGACGGCCATTTTTTGCCTCTATGTCTACAACTATGTCTGTCACTAGAGGCAGTCGTACTCAGTATCACTCACCAGAAGCCAGCCAGCGGAAGGTCACCTTGTGTCGACCCGAGTCCATTACACTAAGAAGATCTATGCTGACAACGAATCTTTTCAACAAAAACCTGCCCTTTTAAGGGCAATATATCAACTACTATTGTAAATTGTAACTGGTCTTCCTGACCACCAATTTGTCCTTTGTTAACTACCACTGTAAATTGTAAATAACTCACGCCATCCCCATCGGCCATTCGCTCACCACCAATCCATATTGATCAGAATCCAGTCACACCTGATTCCGGACTGACAAGGAGTCCAGAGTCAACAACGTCATTACATCGATGCTGAGGGACCATATTTCTTGACGAACCCACATCAAAGATCAAAACCCACACATCTTTATATCTTGTATCCATTCATAATTAATACAAATACGTTCTAAAATAGATTACTGCTGTCATATCTGGGGAGATGCCGCTCGGAGAACTCTTTCCTGTCTTGACAGAGTACAAAATCGACTCTTCAATCTAGTGAGAGATATTCTCTTGTCCCCACAACCACTTTCACACAGAAGAGAAGTTTCTAGCCTCTCTCTACTGTATTGTTATGTTCATGGCAGGTGCTCGACTGAGCGCCAATCTCTAGTACTCTTCGTAGCAAGAACTCGTCTAGCTACAACCACAGCAAAGAACTTTCCTCTCTCTCTCTCTCTTTCTCTCTCTCTCTCTCTCTCTCTCTTTACCCAAATGCTCAAGCAAAACTTCCATGAACAAAGTTTCTTTCTAAGAACATCCCTATCTGTAGAACAAGATACCACGAGTCTGCTTCCCAACTGACTACAGCATGGTAGTCTTCAAGTCTAATGTGAACAAACACTTCTGGAAGCATCCTCTTGAATAATAAATTCCTCTTAGGTAATCTTCTGCCCATCCCACCCATTATCCTCGAGTGTCCCCCGGGCCTTGATAAGTTGTGACACATTAGTAAAAAATAAATCAATCTAAATTCCTGTGTCTGTTTTCCTTGCTACCATATGCTTTTTATAATACAAAGATTGATACTTATTTCTCATATTTTCGTAAAGAATAAATTATTTTACCAAAATATTTAACTAAAATAAAATTTAGAGGAATAATTACGTTCTAAAATGTTTAATCGATAGCAATGGGGAAAAAAATCCGAAATCCGAACAAAACCAAAAATCGATTTTTATTTTCTCATATCTTCCAAAAGAATAATTATTTTGCTGAAATATTTAACCAAGATAAAACCCTGGAAAATCCCCACTGAAAAATTTGGGAGGAAATTTGAGAGATAAATTAATCCCTCAAAAATCCAATAATCTTTCCTCTTCCTCACAATCTAATTATCTTTGTGAAGAAAAATAAATAATAAAATAGAAGAAGCAAATCTCAATTGTTTGAAAATGACAGGAAAATATTTTGTCTGAGATGTGTCAGTTAAGTGTCACATGACCCCAACTAAACACTGTGGATATCCACTAACACACTTGGAGAGATGGGAGATATGATGAGCTTAAAGTTTCAATGAATTGAGTCAACCAATTAAGCAAGGATTTCCTCCTCATTCAATATCGCCATTACTGTCGATATTTGGCTTAATTTACTAAATTGAGACAAAACTTTAAATTTGTAAAATGAACGAAGAAAGCACCACAAACTTTCAGATTCTAAATTTAAAAACAAGCATCTCTGAATAATCCTTCAATAGAGTTCTGTTATGTAATCGTCATAGATATTGGCACATAGTTCAGGAAAACGTATGCTTAGAATTTGATATAATTAATTCTTTGTCCTCAAAAACATGGGTAGTTTAAAATCTTTATTAAGCTAAAATGTTCTATTTATTTATTTATTTTCTTTTAAATCCAGCCTATATTGCGGAAATCGGATTTCTTAATTGCACTTTGTACAGTTAGGTAGACTGTTCAGTTTAGTTACATATTCATATATGTACTAACTTGCTTACTCTCTGTCTCTCTCTCTCTCTCTCTCTCTTCCTCCCTCCCTCTCTATCATATATACAGGGTGTTCCCAAATAATGTATACACCCTTTTAATCGTTATAACGCACTCAATTTATATTACTGATTTTTACTTGCAAGCTAAATTGGTAGAAGAGTAAGAAAACACATATAAAGAACAGGTTTGCACTATTTAATCAAAATCCATTACACAATTTTGATTCCAGAAAATCTCTCAAATTTATGGCTTAAGGGGTCTTAAGAAGAAAGGAAATTACGGGGAATCTTTTTTGGTTATTGTCTAATTACTATAGATCAAATTCCATGCAAATCTGATATTTTTGAATTTTGAAATGGGTAGTTATGCCCATATTATCCCCCCCCCCTCCCGAAAAGTTCTTTTAAAATGCTAAAAAGAAATCCTGAAATTTTTGGAATATTTATTAATTGATGTCTAATACCTATTGTTATAATTTCACAAAATTCGGATTTACGTGGATTTTCACTCCCTTTTTACCTCCTTTGCATAACACTAAATTAAAGTAAATATAATCAATATTTGGGCTCCTTACATTTAGTAGCTGTTTCCTAAAATTCATAATGATCAGTTAATTAGTTTAGGTGTGAATCCCATGCATACAAATATATAAACATACCTACCTTATATATATATATATATATATATATATATATATATATATATATATATATATATATATATATATATAAAGTTATTATTTCATTATAAATTAAATTTATATAAATCAAAATGATTCCCAGAGGTATCGAATTTCAATTACAAAAATAAGTTCAATAGTTAGGAATATAGAGCTTATACCTGCATATTTATTTCAAAATTCATTATTATATCATTTTATAATAATTTATTCCCAAGCCAAATTATCTGGTTTTGCTTTTCTTTTTTTAATGATGCTTGTTGTTATTTTCAAAAATACCAATTTTTGTTCCAATCTAAGGGAAGTAACTCTGTATTGACGAATACAGAGTTTTGTCTCTTTTTTTTAAAGATGGTGGCTATTTAAAAATAATTCCCACACAGACAAAGTATTTTCTGGAGTCTTTCACGTACTGTTACAGTAAATATTGCCATTACAGTTAATAAAATCCAAGATGGTGGAAAATATTTTGATATTTAAAGAACAGCCATTTTGACACGTTTCTTTTCTGTAAATAGAAAGAACGTTTTCTTTTGTTTGGTTTTTGAGAAGGTGACAATTTCTTCCGAAATATCAAAATATTCCTCACCATCCCGGATTCTATTGACAGTAAGTGTACTCTTTACTGAAACAGTATGTGAAAGATTTACTGAAAAATAAATAGATAAGTTTTTTAAGAAAAATATCACAAATATTGTCTTCAATTATTTATTTTTGTTCATCTCCTCTTTCACTGTTCCAATTTTTCTGTATTGCTTATAGCCTTATTAAATATCTAGATACTTATTTACCAGTAATGCTTTAAGCAAACTACCATACTCTTTTAATTATTATTACTTCTTACTCACTTGGAGTTCTCACACGAGTCATTACCAGTGATCACTCACTGGCAATAACAAGTGCTATTTTCTCACAACAGCTGTTTACCATTGAGTTTTCCCTCATGGCTGTTGGCTTTCTCTGGAATTTATGTCAGAAACCTCGTCAGGATTACAGTACTCTACATACATTTCCATCCTCCTAGACCCTTCACAACCATTTTCTGTGACATCAGCATCATTTTACTTTGTGGGGTGTGTGGGGAGGCTGTCAAATTATGGTACGTCTCTGACATATCTATCCTGGCAATTTCAGTTCCTTTGAATTCGTGTAATGTTTTTTCCATATATCAAAATGATTCTATTTCAACTTACTTGTGATTGGTTGGTGTTACCTGACCATGTGGATTGGTTTCTGCACTCGACGATTTTTTTAATATTTCGACTGTTTTCATCAGTATTGTCGTTTGTATGGTGTCAATGATCCCTTTTGATTCCAATTTCTCTTAGTCTTTTTTCCAAGTTTTTCCGAACCATTTCTAGTGCTTATACAATTATTGGCATTGTAGTTGTTATCTTCATGTTTCATATTCCCTTCAGCTTTCTGGCAAGTTCCACGTATTTATTTATTTGTTTTTTTCACTTCCTTGAGCTTGTTGCTGGGACCAGTCATCCAGGGAGTTTTTGTCCTGGATGCTTGGGCAGCGCCACTACTCTGGGGTGATCGGTCTTAATACTAAGAAAGTGGACACAGGCAAATTACGGTAATGGCAAAGAAGAGAGGAAAAACGCAGAAGAAAGAAGGCAAAAATAACAGGGATGACGTCACTGGAAGCAGGAAAGGCTGGAACGACAGGAGTGACGTCATTGGAAGCAGAAGAGGCTGGATCTGCTGTGAGCTGCTGGAGCAGGCGCTGCAAAAAGCTGGAGAAAGAGCTGCTGGAGCAGGAGCTGCTGGAGAGAGCTAGAGCAGGCACTGCAGGAAGCTGGACAAGAGGCACTGGAAATAGGTGGAGCAGGCGCTGCAGAAAGGACCTGGAGCCACTGGAGGAACTGGTGCAAGAATGAGCTGGAGCAGATGCTTGGGTTAGATCAGGAGCCACTGGTGCAGGAGTGAGCTGCAGCAGGAGACTGGAGAGGCAGGCTGGGGTCAGGTGGATAGATCAGAAAGCAAAGTATGGATCACATTATGAGTAGTTAGTAGTGTGGTCCTGAAAAGGCCGTTTGATTGCTGCTGCTGTCTTCTTCTGCTTCCTAGCTCAAAGACTGGTCCACACAGTCGGTGGTGGTGGTCTCCTACCCCCCCCCCTCCGCCACTTTTCAGATGCTGGTAATTCGGATTATTGTTAGAAAGTGATGAAGGATGCTGAACTGTGTGGGCGATGGTAAAACCCGACCAATTCGTATCTTTCCGTTAAGCAGAAATTTACCACTGCTGCTGCTGGCGCCATCAGTGGAAAAGTACAAGGGAAAAGTTGTTCTGTTTTTTTTAGAGGCGTGGCTTTGAAGGGGTTGTATGAGTTCGTAATGTTTGTAAACATCGAATGGATAGCGTGACAAGCTTCACTGGGTTTGCTGGGATGGAGAATTGTCAGGGTTTTTTTTTCTTCTGGTGACTATTATCATGTTCGGTGTTCTTGCTTTGCTGAGTTTGTTGTGTTGTTGTCTTTAGCTATTCAACATATTATTCTTTGATAGAAAGTTCATGAAAGAAATTTCTCAAAAGTTGGATATAAAAGATACTAGACGTACCCATGACCGTTGGGTCTCAACTGCTTCTATAATTTATTCTACTTTGATTGCATTCAAAAATTCATAAACTCACATTCTTCTTGCATAACTACAAATTATAATTCTCTTTACTTCTATAGTATCCTTATAATGATAATAATAATCTATATAATACTAAAAGTCTATTGTTCTTGTATGTTTGCAATCAGCTTTCAGCTTTCCGGTTTTCAACATCCGGTTGCGCATGCGTAAATAGCATCGTCTTCAATCTGTTATTCCAATTCCGTTATTCTCCATTATGATTAACGAACGCATGAAATTTTTCATTCTGGAAATTTTTAAACAATTTCATTTAATTTCATCAAATAGTTTATTTGTTTTCTTCACGGCTAAAAACATTCAACGGGAGGACTTCGTAAAGTCTGTCGCAGTTTAAAAAAAAACTCCTTCCTTTTAAAAAACAAAAACAAACAAACAAAAAAACAACACTCATTATTAATATCAGCCATACTAGCGAAACCACCTCCCACTTTCCCTCTCATAGATTTCACCACTCCTACTCCCTCTGTTTTCGTTACGTAAGCGAGAAAGCCTGCTGAACCCCCTTCCTTTCTCAAATCGCCCTAACCAACCACTTATAATTCAGTAACTGTAATTTAAAAAAAAACAATTATAATAAACAGAACGACTCATAGAAATCTATCTATATTCTTTTTTCATTTTAATATACTTTCATAGAAATGCTTCTGTTATGTAAAAAAAACTATTTTCTTTATGCCACAAGTGTCACGCTCATACATGAATTCCATAGCTAATATAACAAACTGACCCAACGGGTCACGGGTGGTCTAGTAATTATTATTATTATTATTATTATTATTATTATTATTATTATTATTATTATTATTATTATGTAGAAATAATATTCTTTATTTTTCTTATATAGAAGTAAAAAGACTTATTTTGCCATCTAATTTATATGTGTGTTTGTGATGTGTACAGACACACGTATGTAAATAAGATGATGATGCTAAAAAAGGGTCACTCTTTCTTTAAATGCTCACAGGGACATTAAGAAATATTAGACAATGGTTGAATGAGTGAATTAAATGAGAAATACATCGACAGCTAAGTGAG